>CAJUWN010000969.1:107189-155551 GCA_910589765.1 Avena atlantica
TTGTAAATCGCCCTAGAACCCAAAACTGTGGGCAATAGCTCATGAAACATCCATAAAACGCGAGAATGGCGAGTTTCTGGTCGTATCTCTCAAACATATCAGGGTTCTTTCGAGTAATGCAAATCCGGCCTGAAACCCAAAACTGTGGGCAATAACTCATGAAAATGACCATAAACACGAAAACGACGAGTTTTTAGGCATAACTCTCAAACATGTATCGGGTCTTAAGGTTGCTTTAAATAGCCCTAGAACCATAAAACTGTGGGCAATAGCTCATGAAAACGGCCATAAACGCGAAAACGACGAGTTTCTGGTCATATCTTTCCAACATGTATCAGGTCGGAAGGTCACTGTAAATCGCCCTAGAACCCCTAAACTGTGGGCAATAACTCATGAAAACGGCCATAAAACGCGAGAACGGCGAGTTTCTGGTCATATCTCTCAAACATGTCAGGGTTCTTTCGAGACATGCAAATCCGGCTGAAACCCAAAAACTGTGGGCAATAACTCATGAAAATGACCATAAAACGAAAACGACGAGTTTTTAGGCATAACTCTCAAACATGTATCGGGTCTTAAGGTTGCTTTAAATAGCCCTAGAACCATAAAACTGTGGGCAATAGCTCATGAAAACGGCCATAAAACGCGAAAACGACGAGTTTTCTGGTCATTCTTTCCAACGTGTATCAGGTCGGAACGTCACTGTAAATCGCCCTAAACCCCTAAACAGTTGGCAATAGCTCATGAAAATGGCCATAAAACACGAAAACTACAAGTTTTTAGTCATATATCTCAAAAATGTAACGGGTCTTATAGGCTTGCAAATCCAATTGGAACCAAAAACTGTGGGCAATAACTCCTAAAAACGTCCATAAACACGAAAAAGACGAGTTTTTAGGCATAACTCTCAAACATGTATCGGGTCTTAAAGTCATTGTAAATCGCCCTAGAACCCCAAAACTGTGGGCAATGAAAACGGCCATAAAACGCGAGAACGCGAGTTTCTGGTCATATCTCTCAACATGTCAAGGTTCTTTCGAGACATGCAAATCCGGCTGAAAACCCAAAAACTGTGGGCAATAACTCATGAAAATGACCATAAAACACGAAAACGACGAGTTTTTAGGCATAACTCTCAAACATGTATCGGGTTTAAGGTTGCTTTAAATAGCCCTAGAACCATAAAACTGTGGGCAATAGCTCATGAAAACGGCCATAAAACGCGAAAAGACGAGTTTCTGGTCATATTTTCCAACATGTATCAGGTCGGAAGCTCACTGTAAATCGCCCTAGAACCCCTAAATGTGGGCAATAGCTCATGAAAATGGCCATAAAAACGAAAACACGAGTTTTTAGTCATATATCTCAAAAATGTAACGGGTCTTATAGCCTTGCAAATCCAATTGGAACCAAAAACTGTGGGCAATAACTCATGAAAATGGCCATAAACACGAAAAGACGAGTTTTTAGGCATAACTCTCAAACATGTATCGGTCTTAAAGTCATTGTAAATCGCCCTAGAACCCCAAAACTGTGGGCAATAGCTCATGAAAACGGCCATAAAACGCGAGAACGGCGAGTTTCTGGTCATATCTCTCAAACATGTCAGGGTTCTTTCGAGACATGCAAATCCGGCTGAAACCAAAAAACTGTGGGCAATAACTCATGAAAATGACCATAAAAACACGAAAACGACGAGTTTTTAGGCATAACTCTCAAACATGTATCGGGTCTTAAGGTTGCTTTAAATAGCCCTAGAACCATAAAACTGTGGGCAATAGCTCATGAAAACGGCCATAAAACGCGAAAACGACGAGTTTCTGGTCATCTTTTTCCAACGTGTATCAGGTCGGAACGTCACTGTAAATCGCCCTAAAACCCTAAACAGTTGGCAATAGCTCATGAAAATGGCCATAAAACACGAAAACTACGAGTTTTTGGTCATATATCTCAAAATGTAACGGTCTTATAGGCCTTGCAAATCCAATTGAACCAAAAACTGTGGGCAATAACTCCTAAAACGTCCATAAACACGAAAAGACGAGTTTTTAGGCATAACTCTCAAACATGTATCGGGTCTTAAAGTCATTGTAAATCGCCCTAGAACCCCAAACTGTGGGCAATAGCTCATGAAAACATCCATAAAACGCGAGAATGGCGATTTTCTGGTCGTATCTCTCAAACATATCAGGGTTCTTTCGAGTAATGCAAATCCGCCTGAAACCCAAAAACTGTGGCAATAACTCATGAAAATGACCATAAAACACGAAAACGACGAGTTTTTAGGCATATCTCAAAACATGTATCGGGTCTTAAGGTTGCTTTAAATAGCCCTAGAACCATAAAACTGTGGGCAATAGCTCATGAAAACGGCCATAAAACGCGAAAACGACGAGTTTCTGGTCATATCTTTCCAACATGTATCAGGTCGGAAGGTCACTGTAAATCGCCCTAGAACCCCTAAACTGTGGGCAATAACTCATGAAAACGGCCATAAAACGCGAGAACGGCGAGTTTTCTGGTCATATCTCTCAAACATGTCAGGGTTCTTTCGAGACATGCAAATCCGGCTGAAACCCAAAAACTGTGGGCAATAACTCATGAAAATGACCATAAAACACGAAAACGACGAGTTTTTAGGCATAACTCTCAAACATGTATCGGGTCTTAAGGTTGCTTTAAATAGCCCTAGAACCATAAAACTGTGGGCAATAGCTCATGAAAACGGCCATAAAACGCGAAAAACGACGAGTTTCTGGTCATCTTTTTCCAACGTGTATCAGGTCGGAACGTCACTGTAAATCGCCCTAAACCCCTAAACAGTGGCAATAACTCATGAAAATGGCCATAAAACACGAAAACTACGAGTTTTAGTCATATATCTCAAAATGTAACGGGTCTTATAGGCTTGCAAATCAATTGGAACCAAAAACTGTGGGCAATAACTCATAAAAACGTCCATAAACACGAAAAAGACGAGTTTTTAGGCATAACTCTCAAACATGTATCGGGTCTTAAGTCATTGTAAATCGCCCTAGAACCCCAAAACTGTGGGCAATAGCTCATGAAAACGGCCATAAAACGCGAGATGGCGATTTTCTGGTCCTATCTCTCAAACATATCAGGGTTCTTTCGAGTAATGCAAATCCGCCTGAAACCCAAAAACTGTGGGCAATAACTCATGAAAATGACCATAAAACACGAAAACGACGAGTTTTTAGGCATAACTCTCAAACATGTATCGGGTCTTAAGGTTGCTTTAAATAGCCCTAGAACCATAAAACTGTGGGCAATAGCTCATGAAAACGGCCATAAAACGCGAAAAAGACGAGTTTCTGTCATATCTTCCAACATGTATCAGGTCGGAAGGTCACTGTAAATCGCCCTAGAACCCCTAAACTGTGGGCAATAACTCATGAAAACGGCCATAAAACGCGAGAACGGCGAGTTTCTGGTCATATCTCTCAAACATGTCAGGGTTCTTTCGAGACATGCAAATCCGGCTGAAACCCAAAAACTGTGGGCAATAACTCATGAAAATGACCATAAAACACGAAAACGACGAGTTTTTAGGCATAACTCTCAAACATGTATCGGGTCTTAAGGTTGCTTTAAATAGCCCTAGAACCATAAAACTGTGGGCAATAGCTCATGAAAACGGCCATAAAACGCGAAAACGACGAGTTTCTGGTCATATCTTTCCAACATGTATCAGGTCGGAAGGTCACTGTAAATCGCCCTAGAACCCTAAACTGTGGGCAATAACTCATGAAAACGGCCATAAAACGCGAGAACGGCGAGTTTCTGGTCATATCTCTCAAACATGTCAGGGTTCTTTCGAGACATGCAAATCCGGCTGAAACCCAAAAACTGTGGGCAATAACTCATGAAAATGACCATAAAACACGAAAACGACGAGTTTTTAGGCATAACTCTCAAACATGTATCGGGTCTTAAGGTTGCTTTAAATAGCCCTAGAACCATAAAACTGTGGGCAATAGCTCATGAAAACGGCCATAAAACGCGAAAACGACGAGTTTCTGGTCATCTTTTTCCAACGTGTATCAGGTCGGAACGTCACTGTAAATCGCCCTAAACCCCTAAACAGTTGGCAATAGCTCATGAAAATGGCCATAAAACACGAAAACTACGAGTTTTTAGTCATATATCTCAAAAATGTAACGGGTCTTATAGGCCTTGCAAATCCAATTGGAACCAAAAACTGTGGGCAATAACTCCTAAAAACGTCCATAAACACGAAAAAGACGAGTTTTTAGGCATAACTCTCAAACATGTATCGGGTCTTAAAGTCATTGTAAATCGCCCTAGAACCCCAAACTGTGGGCAATAGCTCATGAAAACATCCATAAAACGCGAGAATGGCGATTTTCTGGTCGTATCTCTCAAACATATCAGGGTTCTTTCGAGTAATGCAAATCCGCCTGAAACCCAAAAACTGTGGGCAATAACTCATGAAAATGACCATAAAACACGAAAACGACGAGTTTTTAGGCATAACTCTCAAACATGTATCGGGTCTTAAGGTTGCTTTAAATAGCCCTAGAACCATAAAACTGTGGGCAATAGCTCATGAAAACGGCCATAAAACGCGAAAACGACGAGTTTCTGGTCATATCTTTCCAACATGTATCAGGTCGGAAGGTCACTGTAAATCGCCCTAGAACCCCTAAACTGTGGGCAATAACTCATGAAAACGGCCATAAAACGCGAGAACGGCGAGTTTCTGGTCATATCTCTCAAACATGTCAGGGTTCTTTCGAGACATGCAAATCCGGCTGAAACCCAAAAACTGTGGGCAATAACTCATGAAAATGACCATAAAACACGAAAACGACGAGTTTTTAGGCATAACTCTCAAACATGTATCGGGTCTTAAGGTTGCTTTAAATAGCCCTAGAACCATAAAACTGTGGGCAATAGCTCATGAAAACGGCCATAAAACGCGAAAACGACGAGTTTCTGGTCATCTTTTTCCAACGTGTATCAGGTCGGAACGTCACTGTAAATCGCCCTAAACCCCTAAACAGTTGGCAATAGCTCATGAAAATGGCCATAAAACACGAAAACTACGAGTTTTTAGTCATATATCTCAAAAATGTAACGGGTCTTATAGGCCTTGCAAATCCAATTGGAACCAAAAACTGTGGGCAATAACTCCTAAAAACGTCCATAAACACGAAAAAGACGAGTTTTTAGGCATAACTCTCAAACATGTATCGGGTCTTAAAGTCATTGTAAATCGCCCTAGAACCCCAAAACTGTGGGCAATAGCTCATGAAAACATCCATAAAACGCGAGAATGGCGATTTTCTGGTCGTATCTCTCAAACATATCAGGGTTCTTTCGAGTAATGCAAATCCGCCTGAAACCCAAAAACTGTGGGCAATAACTCATGAAAATGACCATAAAACACGAAAACGACGAGTTTTTAGGCATAACTCTCAAACATGTATCGGGTCTTAAGGTTGCTTTAAATAGCCCTAGAACCATAAAACTGTGGGCAATAGCTCATGAAAACGGCCATAAAACGCGAAAACGACGAGTTTCTGGTCATATCTTTCCAACATGTATCAGGTCGGAAGGTCACTGTAAATCGCCCTAGAACCCCTAAACTGTGGGCAATAACTCATGAAAACGGCCATAAAACGCGAGAACGGCGAGTTTCTGGTCATATCTCTCAAACATGTCAGGGTTCTTTCGAGACATGCAAATCCGGCTGAAACCCAAAAACTGTGGGCAATAACTCATGAAAATGACCATAAAACACGAAAACGACGAGTTTTTAGGCATAACTCTCAAACATGTATCGGGTCTTAAGGTTGCTTTAAATAGCCCTAGAACCATAAAACTGTGGGCAATAGCTCATGAAAACGGCCATAAAACGCGAAAACGACGAGTTTCTGGTCATATCTTTCCAACATGTATCAGGTCGGAAGGTCACTGTAAATCGCCCTAGAACCCCTAAACTGTGGGCAATAACTCATGAAAACGGCCATAAAACGCGAGAACGGCGAGTTTCTGGTCATATCTCTCAAACATGTAGGGTTTTCGAGACATGCAAATCCGGCTGAAACCCAAAACTGTGGGCAATAACTCATGAAAATGACCATAAAACACGAAAACGACGAGTTTTAGGCATAACTCTCAAACATGTATCGGGTCTTAAGGTTGCTTTAAATAGCCCTAGAACCATAAAACTGTGGGCAATAGCTCATGAAAACGGCCATAAAACGCGAAAACGACGAGTTTCTGGTCATCTTTTTCCAACGTGTATCAGGTCGGAACGTCACTGTAAATCGCCCTAAACCCCTAAACAGTTGGCAATAGCTCATGAAAATGGCCATAAAACACGAAAACTACGAGTTTTTAGTCATATATCTCAAAAATGTAACGGGTCTTATAGGCCTTGCAAATCCAATTGGAACCAAAAACTGTGGGCAATAACTCCTAAAACGTCCATAAACACGAAAAAGACGAGTTTTTAGGCATAACTCTCAAACATGTATCGGGTCTTAAAGTCACTGTAAATCGCCCTAGAACCCCAAAACTGTGGGCAATAGCTCATGAAAACATCCATAAAACGCGAGAATGGCGATTTTCTGGTCGTATCTCTCAAACATATCAGGGTTCTTTCGAGTAATGCAAATCCGCCTGAAACCCAAAAACTGTGGGCAATAACTCATGAAAATGACCATAAAACACGAAAACGACGAGTTTTTAGGCATAACTCTCAAACATGTATCGGGTCTTAAGGTTGCTTTAAATAGCCCTAGAACCATAAAACTGTGGGCAATAGCTCATGAAAACGGCCATAAAACGCGAAAACGACGAGTTTCTGGTCATATCTTTCCAACATGTATCAGGTCGGAAGGTCACTGTAAATCGCCCTAGAACCCCTAAACTGTGGGCAATAACTCATGAAAACGGCCATAAAACGCGAGAACGGCGAGTTTCTGGTCATATCTCTCAAACATGTCAGGGTTCTTTCGAGACATGCAAATCCGGCTGAAACCCAAAAACTGTGGGCAATAACTCATGAAAATGACCATAAAACACGAAAACGACGAGTTTTTAGGCATAACTCTCAAACATGTATCGGGTCTTAAGGTTGCTTTAAATAGCCCTAGAACCATAAAACTGTGGGCAATAGCTCATGAAAACGGCCATAAAACGCGAAAACGACGAGTTTCTGTCAATCTTTCCAACATGTATCAGGTCGGAAGTCACTGTAAATCGCCCTAGAACCCCTAAACTGTGGCAATAACTCATGAAAACGGCCATAAAACGCGAGAACGGCGAGTTTTCTGGTCATATCTCTCAAAATGTCAGGGTCTTTCGAGACTGCAAATCCGCCTGAAACCCAAAAACTGTGGGCAATAACTCATGAAAATGACCATAAAACACGAAAACGACGAGTTTTTAGGCATAACTCTCAAACATGTATCGGGTCTTAAGGTTGCTTTAAATAGCCCTAGAACCATAAAACTGTGGGCAATAGCTCATGAAAACGGCCATAAAACGCGAAAACGACGAGTTTCTGGTCATCTTTTTCCAACATGTATCAGGTCGGAACGTCACTGTAAATCGCCCTAAACCCCTAAACAGTTGGCAATAGCTCATGAAAATGGCCATAAAACACGAAAACGACGAGTTTTTAGTCATATATCTCAAAAATGTAACGGGTCTTATAGGCCTTGCAAATCCAATCGGAACAAAAAACCGTGGGCAATAACTCATAAAAACGTCCATAAACACGAAAAAGACGAGTTTTTAGGCATAACTCTCAAACATGTATCGGGTCTTAAAGTCATTGTAAATCGCCCTAGAACCCCAAAACTGTGGGCAATAGCTCATGAAAACGGCCATAAAACGCGAGAACGGCGAGTTTCTGGTCATATCTCTCAAACATATCAGGGTTCTTTCGAGTATGCAAATCCGCCTGAAACCCAAAAACTGTGGGCAATAACTCATGAAAATGACCATAAAACACGAAAACGACGAGTTTTTAGGCATAACTCTCAAACATGTATCGGGTCTTAAGGTTGCTTTAAATAGCCCTAGAACCATAAAACTGTGGGCAATAGCTCATGAAAACGGCCATAAAACGCGAAAACGACGAGTTTTGGTCATATCTTTCAAACATGTATCAGGTCGGAAGGTCACTGTAAATCGCCCTAGAACCCCTAAACTGTGGGCAATAGCTCATGAAAACGGCCATAAAACGCGAGAACGGCGAGTTTCTGGTCGTATCTCTCAAACATGTCAGGGTTCTTTCGAGACATGCAAATCCGCCTGAAACCCAAAAACTGTGGGCAATAACTCATGAAAATGACCATAAAACACGAAAACGACGAGTTTTTAGGCATAACTCTCAAACATGTATCGGGTCTTAAGGTTGCTTTAAATAGCCCTAGAACCATAAAACTGTGGGCAATAGCTCATGAAAACGGCCATAAAACGCGAAAACGACGAGTTTCTGGTCATATCTTTCCAACATGTATCAGGTCGGAAGGTCACTGTAAATCGCCCTAGAACCCCTAAACTGTGGGCAATAACTCATGAAAACGGCCATAAAACGCGAGAACGGCGAGTTTCTGGTCATATCTCTCAAACATGTCAGGGTTCTTTCGAGACATGCAAATCCGGCTGAAACCCAAAAACTGTGGGCAATAACTCATGAAAATGACCATAAAACACGAAAACGACGAGTTTTTAGGCATAACTCTCAAACATGTATCGGGTCTTAAGGTTGCTTTAAATAGCCCTAGAACCATAAAACTGTGGGCAATAGCTCATGAAAACGGCCATAAAACGCGAAAACGACGAGTTTCTGGTCATCTTTTTCCAACGTGTATCAGGTCGGAACGTCACTGTAAATCGCCCTAAACCCCTAAACAGTTGGCAATAGCTCATGAAAATGGCCATAAAACACGAAAACTACGAGTTTTTAGTCATATATCTCAAAAATGTAACGGGTCTTATAGGCCTTGCAAATCCAATTGGAACCAAAAACTGTGGGCAATAACTCCTAAAAACGTCCATAAACACGAAAAAGACGAGTTTTTAGGCATAACTCTCAAACATGTATCGGGTCTTAAAGTCATTGTAAATCGCCCTAGAACCCCAAAACTGTGGGCAATAGCTCATGAAAACATCCATAAAACGCGAGAATGGCGATTTTCTGGTCGTATCTCTCAAACATATCAGGGTTCTTTCGAGTAATGCAAATCCGCCTGAAACCCAAAAACTGTGGGCAATAACTCATGAAAATGACCATAAAACACGAAAACGACGAGTTTTTAGGCATAACTCTCAAACATGTATCGGGTCTTAAGGTTGCTTTAAATAGCCCTAGAACCATAAAACTGTGGGCAATAGCTCATGAAAACGGCCATAAAACGCGAAAACGACGAGTTTCTGGTCATATCTTTCCAACATGTATCAGGTCGGAAGGTCACTGTAAATCGCCCTAGAACCCCTAAACTGTGGGCAATAACTCATGAAAACGGCCATAAAACGCGAGAACGGCGAGTTTCTGGTCATATCTCTCAAACATGTCAGGGTTCTTTCGAGACATGCAAATCCGGCTGAAACCCAAAAACTGTGGGCAATAACTCATGAAAATGACCATAAAACACGAAAACGACGAGTTTTTAGGCATAACTCTCAAACATGTATCGGGTCTTAAGGTTGCTTTAAATAGCCCTAGAACCATAAAACTGTGGGCAATAGCTCATGAAAACGGCCATAAAACGCGAAAACGACGAGTTTCTGGTCATCTTTTTCCAACGTGTATCAGGTCGGAACGTCACTGTAAATCGCCCTAAACCCCTAAACAGTTGGCAATAGCTCATGAAAATGGCCATAAAACACGAAAACTACGAGTTTTTAGTCATATATCTCAAAAATGTAACGGGTCTTATAGGCCTTGCAAATCCAATTGGAACCAAAAACTGTGGGCAATAACTCCTAAAAACGTCCATAAACACGAAAAAGACGAGTTTTTAGGCATAACTCTCAAACATGTATCGGGTCTTAAAGTCATGTAAATCGCCCTAGAACCCCAAAACTGTGGGCAATAGCTCATGAAAACATCCATAAAACGCGAGAATGGCGATTTTCTGGTCGTATCTCTCAAACATATCAGGGTTCTTTCGAGTAATGCAAATCCGCCTGAAACCCAAAAACTGTGGGCAATAACTCATGAAAATGACCATAAAACACGAAAACGACGAGTTTTTAGGCATAACTCTCAAACATGTATCGGGTCTTAAGGTTGCTTTAAATAGCCCTAGAACCATAAAACTGTGGGCAATAGCTCATGAAAACGGCCATAAAACGCGAAAACGACGAGTTTCTGGTCATATCTTTCCAACATGTATCAGGTCGGAAGGTCACTGTAAATCGCCCTAGAACCCCTAAACTGTGGGCAATAACTCATGAAAACGGCCATAAAACGCGAGAACGGCGAGTTTCTGGTCATATCTCTCAAACATGTCAGGGTTCTTTCGAGACATGCAAATCCGGCTGAAACCCAAAAACTGTGGGCAATAACTCATGAAAATGACCATAAAACACGAAAACGACGAGTTTTTAGGCATAACTCTCAAACATGTATCGGGTCTTAAGGTTGCTTTAAATAGCCCTAGAACCATAAAACTGTGGGCAATAGCTCATGAAAACGGCCATAAAACGCGAAAACGACGAGTTTCTGGTCATATCTTTCCAACATGTATCAGGTCGGAAGGTCACTGTAAATCGCCCTAGAACCCCTAAACTGTGGGCAATAGCTCATGAAAACGGCCATAAAACGCGAGAACGGCGAGTTTCTGGTCATATCTCTCAAACATGTAAGGGTTCTTTCGAGACATGCAAATCCGGCTGAAACCCAAAAACTGTGGGCAATAACTCATGAAAATGACCATAAAACACGAAAACGACGAGTTTTTAGGCATAACTCTCAAACATGTATCGGGTCTTAAGGTTGCTTTAAATAGCCCTAGAACCATAAAACTGTGGGCAATAGCTCATGAAAACGGCCATAAAACGCGAAAACGACGAGTTTCTGGTCATATCTTTCCAACATATCAGGTCGGAACGTCACTGTAAATCGCCCTAAACCCCTAAACTGTTGGCAATAACTCATGAAAATGGCCATAAAACACGAAAACGACGAGTTTTTAGTCATATATCTCAAAAATGTAACGGGTCTTAGGCCTTGCAAATCCAATTGGAACCAAAAACTGTGGGCAATAACTCATGAAAAACGGCCATAAAACACGAAAAGACGAGTTTTTAGGCATAACTCTCAAACATGTATCGGGTCTTAAAGTCACTGTAAATCGCCCTAGAACCCCAAAACTGTGGGCAATAGCTCATGAAAACGGCCATAAAACGCGAGAACGGCGAGTTTCTGGTCATATCTCTCAAACATGTCAGGGTTCTTTCGAGACATGCAAATCCGCCTGAAACCCAAAAACTGTGGGCAATAACTCATGAAAATGACCATAAAACACGAAAACGACGAGTTTTTAGGCATAACTCTCAAACATGTATCGGGTCTTAAGGTTGCTTTAAATAGCCCTAGAACCATAAAACTGTGGGCAATAGCTCATGAAAACGGCCATAAAACGCGAAAACGACGAGTTTCTGGTCATATCTTTCCAACATGTATCAGGTCGGAAGGTCACTGTAAATCGCCCTAGAACCCCTAAACTGTGGGCAATAACTCATGAAAACGGCCATAAAACGCGAGAACGGCGAGTTTCTGGTCATATCTCTCAAACATGTCAGGGTTCTTTCGAGACATGCAAATCCGGCTGAAACCCAAAAACTGTGGGCAATAACTCATGAAAATGACCATAAAACACGAAAACGACGAGTTTTTAGGCATAACTCTCAAACATGTATCGGGTCTTAAGGTTGCTTTAAATAGCCCTAGAACCATAAAACTGTGGGCAATAGCTCATGAAAACGGCCATAAAACGCGAAAACGACGAGTTTCTGGTCATATCTTTCCAACATGTATCAGGTCGGAAGGTCACTGTAAATCGCCCTAGAACCCCTAAACTGTGGGCAATAACTCATGAAAACGGCCATAAAACGCGAGAACGGCGAGTTTCTGGTCATATCTCTCAAACATGTCAGGGTTCTTTCGAGACATGCAAATCCGGCTGAAACCCAAAAACTGTGGGCAATAACTCATGAAAATGACCATAAAACACGAAAACGACGAGTTTTTAGGCATAACTCTCAAACATGTATCGGGTCTTAAGGTTGCTTTAAATAGCCCTAGAACCATAAAACTGTGGGCAATAGCTCATGAAAACGGCCATAAAACGCGAAAACGACGAGTTTCTGGTCATCTTTTTCCAACATGTATCAGGTCGGAACGTCACTGTAAATCGCCCTAAACCCCTAAACAGTTGGCAATAGCTCATGAAAATGGCCATAAAACACGAAAACGACGAGTTTTTAGTCATATCTCAAAAATGTAACGGGTCTTATAGGCCTTGCAAATCCAATTGGAACCAAAAACTGTGGGCAATAACTCCTAAAAACGTCCATAAACACGAAAAAGACGAGTTTTTAGGCATAACTCTCAAACATGTATCGGGTCTTAAGGTCATTGTAAATCGCCCTAGAACCCCTAAACTGTGGGCAATAGCTCATGAAAACGGCCATAAAACGCGAGAACGGCGAGTTTCTGGTCATATCTCTCAAACATGTCAGGGTTCTTTCGAGACATGCAAATCCGGCTGAAACCCAAAAACTGTGGGCAATAACTCATGAAAATGACCATAAAACACGAAAACGACGAGTTTTTAGGCATAACTCTCAAACATGTACCGGGTCTTAAGGTTGCTTTAAATAGCCCTAGAACCATAAAACTGTGGGCAATAGCTCATGAAAACGGCCATAAAACGCGAAAACGACGAGTTTCTGGTCATATCTTTCCAAATGTATCAGGTCGGAAGGTCACTGTAAATCGCCCTAGAACCCCTAAACTGTGGGCAATAGCTCATGAAAACGGCCATAAAACGCGAGAACGGCGAGTTTCTGGTCATATCTCTCAAACATGTCAGGGTTCTTTCGAGACATGCAAATCCGGCTGAAACCCAAAAACTGTGGGCAATAACTCATGAAAATGACCATAAAACACGAAAACGACGAGTTTTTAGGCATAACTCTCAAACATGTACCGGGTCTTAAGGTTGCTTTAAATAGCCCTAGAACCATAAAACTGTGGGCAATAGCTCATGAAAACGGCCATAAAACGCGAAAACGACGAGTTTCTGGTCATATCTTTCCAACATGTATCAGGTCGGAAGGTCACTGTAAATCGCCTAGAACCCCTAAACTGTGGGCAATAGCTCATGAAAACGGCCATAAAACGCGAGAACGGCGAGTTTCTGGTCATATCTCTCAAACATGTCAGGGTTCTTTCGAGACATGCAAATCCGGCTGAAACCCAAAAACTGTGGGCAATAACTCATGAAAATGACCATAAAACACGAAAACGACGAGTTTTTAGGCATAACTCTCAAACATGTACCGGGTCTTAAGGTTGCTTTAAATAGCCCTAGAACCATAAAACTGTGGGCAATAGCTCATGAAAACGGCCATAAAACGCGAAAACGACGAGTTTCTGGTCATATCTTTCCAACATGTATCAGGTCGGAAGGTCACTGTAAATCGCCCTAGAACCCCTAAACTGTGGGCAATAGCTCATGAAAACGGCCATAAAACGCGAGAACGGCGAGTTTCTGGTCATATCTCTCAAACATGTCAGGGTTCTTTCGAGACATGCAAATCCGGCTGAAACCCAAAAACTGTGGGCAATAACTCATGAAAATGACCATAAAACACGAAAACGACGAGTTTTTAGGCATAACTCTCAAACATGTACCGGGTCTTAAGGTTGCTTTAAATAGCCCTAGAACCATAAAACTGTGGGCAATAGCTCATGAAAACGGCCATAAAACGCGAAAACGACGAGTTTCTGGTCATATCTTTCCAACATGTATCAGGTCGGAAGGTCACTGTAAATCGCCCTAGAACCCCTAAACTGTGGGCAATAGCTCATGAAAACGGCCATAAAACGCGAGAGAACGGCGAGTTTCTGGTCATATCTCTCAAACATGTCAGGGTTCTTTCGAGACATGCAAATCCGGCTGAAACCCAAAAACTGTGGGCAATAACTCATGAAAATGACCATAAAACACGAAAACGACGAGTTTTTAGGCATAACTCTCAAACATGTACCGGGTCTTAAGGTTGCTTTAAATAGCCCTAGAACCATAAAACTGTGGGCAATAGCTCATGAAAACGGCCATAAAACGCGAAAACGACGAGTTTCTGGTCATATCTTTCCAAAATGTATCAGGTCGGAAGGTCACTGTAAATCGCCTAGAACCCCTAAACTGTGGGCAATAGCTCATGAAAACGGCCATAAAACGCGAGAACGGCGAGTTTCTGGTCATATCTCTCAAACATGTCAGGGTTCTTTCGAGACATGCAAATCCGGCTGAAACCCAAAAACTGTGGGCAATAACTCATGAAAATGACCATAAAACACGAAAACGACGAGTTTTTAGGCATAACTCTCAAACATGTACCGGGTCTTAAGGTTGCTTTAAATAGCCCTAGAACCATAAAACTGTGGGCAATAGCTCATGAAAACGGCCATAAAACGCGAAAACGACGAGTTTCTGGTCATATCTTTCCAAAATGTATCAGGTCGGAAGGTCACTGTAAATCGCCCTAGAACCCCTAAACTGTGGGCAATAGCTCATGAAAACGGCCATAAAACGCGAGAACGGCGAGTTTCTGGTCATATCTCTCAAACATGTCAGGGTTCTTTCGAGACATGCAAATCCGGCTGAAACCCAAAAACTGTGGGCAATAACTCATGAAAATGACCATAAAACACGAAAACGACGAGTTTTTAGGCATAACTCTCAAACATGTACCGGGTCTTAAGGTTGCTTTAAATAGCCCTAGAACCATAAAACTGTGGGCAATAGCTCATGAAAACGGCCATAAAACGCGAAAACGACGAGTTTCTGGTCATATCTTTCCAAAATGTATCAGGTCGGAAGGTCACTGTAAATCGCCCTAGAACCCCTAAACTGTGGACAATAGCTCATGAAAACGGCCATAAAACGCGAGAACGGCGAGTTTCTGGTCATATCTCTCAAACATGTCAGGGTTCTTTCGAGACATGCAAATCCGGCTGAAACCCAAAAACTGTGGGCAATAACTCATGAAAATGACCATAAAACACGAAAACGACGAGTTTTTAGGCATAACTCTCAAACATGTACCGGGTCTTAAGGTTGCTTTAAATAGCCCTAGAACCATAAAACTGTGGGCAATAGCTCATGAAAACGGCCATAAAACGCGAAAACGACGAGTTTCTGGTCATATCTTTCCAACATGTATCAGGTCGGAAGGTCACTGTAAATCGCCCTAGAACCCCTAAACTGTGGACAATAGCTCATGAAAACGGCCATAAAACGCGAGAACGGCGAGTTTCTGGTCATATCTCTCAAACATGTCAGGGTTCTTTCGAGACATGCAAATCCGGCTGAAACCCAAAAACTGTGGGCAATAACTCATGAAAATGACCATAAAACACGAAAACGACGAGTTTTTAGGCATAACTCTCAAACATGTACCGGGTCTTAAGGTTGCTTTAAATAGCCCTAGAACCATAAAACTGTGGGCAATAGCTCATGAAAACGGCCATAAAACGCGAAAACGACGAGTTTCTGGTCATATCTTTCCAACATGTATCAGGTCGGAAGGTCACTGTAAATCGCCCTAGAACCCCTAAACTGTGGGCAATAGCTCATGAAAACGGCCATAAAACGCGAGAACGGCGAGTTTCTGGTCATATCTCTCAAACATGTCAGGGTTCTTTCGAGACATGCAAATCCGGCTGAAACCCAAAAACTGTGGGCAATAACTCATGAAAATGACCATAAAACACGAAAACGACGAGTTTTTAGGCATAACTCTCAAACATGTACCGGGTCTTAAGGTTGCTTTAAATAGCCCTAGAACCATAAAACTGTGGGCAATAGCTCATGAAAACGGCCATAAAACGCGAAAACGACGAGTTTCTGGTCATATCTTTCCAACATGTATCAGGTCGGAAGGTCACTGTAAATCGCCCTAGAACCCCTAAACTGTGGGCAATAGCTCATGAAAACGGCCATAAAACGCGAGAACGGCGAGTTTCTGGTCATATCTCTCAAACATGTCAGGGTTCTTTCGAGACATGCAAATCCGGCTGAAACCCAAAAACTGTGGGCAATAACTCATGAAAATGACCATAAAACACGAAAACGACGAGTTTTTAGGCATAACTCTCAAACATGTACCGGGTCTTAAGGTTGCTTTAAATAGCCCTAGAACCATAAAACTGTGGGCAATAGCTCATGAAAACGGCCATAAAACGCGAAAACGACGAGTTTCTGGTCATATCTTTCCAACATGTATCAGGTCGGAAGGTCACTGTAAATCGCCCTAGAACCCCTAAACTGTGGACAATAGCTCATGAAAACGGCCATAAAACGCGAGAACGGCGAGTTTCTGGTCATATCTCTCAAACATGTCAGGGTTCTTTCGAGACATGCAAATCCGGCTGAAACCCAAAAACTGTGGGCAATAACTCATGAAAATGACCATAAAACACGAAAACGACGAGTTTTTAGGCATAACTCTCAAACATGTACCGGGTCTTAAGGTTGCTTTAAATAGCCCTAGAACCATAAAACTGTGGGCAATAGCTCATGAAAACGGCCATAAAACGCGAAAACGACGAGTTTCTGGTCATATCTTTCCAACATGTATCAGGTCGGAAGGTCACTGTAAATCGCCCTAGAACCCCTAAACTGTGGGCAATAGCTCATGAAAACGGCCATAAAACGCGAGAACGGCGAGTTTCTGGTCATATCTCTCAAACATGTCAGGGTTCTTTCGAGACATGCAAATCCGGCTGAAACCCAAAAACTGTGGGCAATAACTCATGAAAATGACCATAAAACACGAAAACGACGAGTTTTTAGGCATAACTCTCAAACATGTACCGGGTCTTAAGGTTGCTTTAAATAGCCCTAGAACCATAAAACTGTGGGCAATAGCTCATGAAAACGGCCATAAAACGCGAAAACGACGAGTTTCTGGTCATATCTTTCCAACATGTATCAGGTCGGAAGGTCACTGTAAATCGCCCTAGAACCCCTAAACTGTGGGCAATAGCTCATGAAAACGGCCATAAAACGCGAGAACGGCGAGTTTCTGGTCATATCTCTCAAACATGTCAGGGTTCTTTCGAGACATGCAAATCCGGCTGAAACCCAAAAACTGTGGGCAATAACTCATGAAAATGACCATAAAACACGAAAACGACGAGTTTTTAGGCATAACTCTCAAACATGTACCGGGTCTTAAGGTTGCTTTAAATAGCCCTAGAACCATAAAACTGTGGGCAATAGCTCATGAAAACGGCCATAAAACGCGAAAACGACGAGTTTCTGGTCATATCTTTCCAAAATGTATCAGGTCGGAAGGTCACTGTAAATCGCCCTAGAACCCCTAAACTGTGGACAATAGCTCATGAAAACGGCCATAAAACGCGAGAACGGCGAGTTTCTGGTCATATCTCTCAAACATGTCAGGGTTCTTTCGAGACATGCAAATCCGGCTGAAACCCAAAAACTGTGGGCAATAACTCATGAAAATGACCATAAAACACGAAAACGACGAGTTTTTAGGCATAACTCTCAAACATGTACCGGGTCTTAAGGTTGCTTTAAATAGCCCTAGAACCATAAAACTGTGGGCAATAGCTCATGAAAACGGCCATAAAACGCGAAAACGACGAGTTTCTGGTCATATCTTTCCAACATGTATCAGGTCGGAAGGTCACTGTAAATCGCCCTAGAACCCCTAAACTGTGGACAATAGCTCATGAAAACGGCCATAAAACGCGAGAACGGCGAGTTTCTGGTCATATCTCTCAAACATGTCAGGGTTCTTTCGAGACATGCAAATCCGGCTGAAACCCAAAAACTGTGGGCAATAACTCATGAAAATGACCATAAAACACGAAAACGACGAGTTTTTAGGCATAACTCTCAAACATGTACCGGGTCTTAAGGTTGCTTTAAATAGCCCTAGAACCATAAAACTGTGGGCAATAGCTCATGAAAACGGCCATAAAACGCGAAAACGACGAGTTTCTGGTCATATCTTTCCAACATGTATCAGGTCGGAAGGTCACTGTAAATCGCCCTAGAACCCCTAAACTGTGGACAATAGCTCATGAAAACGGCCATAAAACGCGAGAACGGCGAGTTTCTGGTCATATCTCTCAAACATGTCAGGGTTCTTTCGAGACATGCAAATCCGGCTGAAACCCAAAAACTGTGGGCAATAACTCATGAAAATGACCATAAAACACGAAAACGACGAGTTTTTAGGCATAACTCTCAAACATGTACCGGGTCTTAAGGTTGCTTTAAATAGCCCTAGAACCATAAAACTGTGGGCAATAGCTCATGAAAACGGCCATAAAACGCGAAAACGACGAGTTTCTGGTCATATCTTTCCAACATGTATCAGGTCGGAAGGTCACTGTAAATCGCCCTAGAACCCCTAAACTGTGGGCAATAGCTCATGAAAACGGCCATAAAACGCGAGAACGGCGAGTTTCTGGTCATATCTCTCAAACATGTCAGGGTTCTTTCGAGACATGCAAATCCGGCTGAAACCCAAAAACTGTGGGCAATAACTCATGAAAATGACCATAAAACACGAAAACGACGAGTTTTTAGGCATAACTCTCAAACATGTACCGGGTCTTAAGGTTGCTTTAAATAGCCCTAGAACCATAAAACTGTGGGCAATAGCTCATGAAAACGGCCATAAAACGCGAAAACGACGAGTTTCTGGTCATATCTTTCCAACATGTATCAGGTCGGAAGGTCACTGTAAATCGCCCTAGAACCCCTAAACTGTGGACAATAGCTCATGAAAACGGCCATAAAACGCGAGAACGGCGAGTTTCTGGTCATATCTCTCAAACATGTCAGGGTTCTTTCGAGACATGCAAATCCGGCTGAAACCCAAAAACTGTGGGCAATAACTCATGAAAATGACCATAAAACACGAAAACGACGAGTTTTTAGGCATAACTCTCAAACATGTACCGGGTCTTAAGGTTGCTTTAAATAGCCCTAGAACCATAAAACTGTGGGCAATAGCTCATGAAAACGGCCATAAAACGCGAAAACGACGAGTTTCTGGTCATATCTTTCCAACATGTATCAGGTCGGAAGGTCACTGTAAATCGCCCTAGAACCCCTAAACTGTGGACAATAGCTCATGAAAACGGCCATAAAACGCGAGAACGGCGAGTTTCTGGTCATATCTCTCAAACATGTCAGGGTTCTTTCGAGACATGCAAATCCGGCTGAAACCCAAAAACTGTGGGCAATAACTCATGAAAATGACCATAAAACACGAAAACGACGAGTTTTTAGGCATAACTCTCAAACATGTACCGGGTCTTAAGGTTGCTTTAAATAGCCCTAGAACCATAAAACTGTGGGCAATAGCTCATGAAAACGGCCATAAAACGCGAAAACGACGAGTTTCTGGTCATATCTTTCCAACATGTATCAGGTCGGAAGGTCACTGTAAATCGCCCTAGAACCCCTAAACTGTGGGCAATAGCTCATGAAAACGGCCATAAAACGCGAGAACGGCGAGTTTCTGGTCATATCTCTCAAACATGTCAGGGTTCTTTCGAGACATGCAAATCCGGCTGAAACCCAAAAACTGTGGGCAATAACTCATGAAAATGACCATAAAACACGAAAACGACGAGTTTTTAGGCATAACTCTCAAACATGTACCGGGTCTTAAGGTTGCTTTAAATAGCCCTAGAACCATAAAACTGTGGGCAATAGCTCATGAAAACGGCCATAAAACGCGAAAACGACGAGTTTCTGGTCATATCTTTCCAAAATGTATCAGGTCGGAAGGTCACTGTAAATCGCCCTAGAACCCCTAAACTGTGGACAATAGCTCATGAAAACGGCCATAAAACGCGAGAACGGCGAGTTTCTGGTCATATCTCTCAAACATGTCAGGGTTCTTTCGAGACATGCAAATCCGGCTGAAACCCAAAAACTGTGGGCAATAACTCATGAAAATGACCATAAAACACGAAAACGACGAGTTTTTAGGCATAACTCTCAAACATGTACCGGGTCTTAAGGTTGCTTTAAATAGCCCTAGAACCATAAAACTGTGGGCAATAGCTCATGAAAACGGCCATAAAACGCGAAAACGACGAGTTTCTGGTCATATCTTTCCAAAATGTATCAGGTCGGAAGGTCACTGTAAATCGCCCTAGAACCCCTAAACTGTGGACAATAGCTCATGAAAACGGCCATAAAACGCGAGAACGGCGAGTTTCTGGTCATATCTCTCAAACATGTCAGGGTTCTTTCGAGACATGCAAATCCGGCTGAAACCCAAAAACTGTGGGCAATAACTCATGAAAATGACCATAAAACACGAAAACGACGAGTTTTTAGGCATAACTCTCAAACATGTACCGGGTCTTAAGGTTGCTTTAAATAGCCCTAGAACCATAAAACTGTGGGCAATAGCTCATGAAAACGGCCATAAAACGCGAAAACGACGAGTTTCTGGTCATATCTTTCCAACATGTATCAGGTCGGAAGGTCACTGTAAATCGCCCTAGAACCCCTAAACTGTGGGCAATAGCTCATGAAAACGGCCATAAAACGCGAGAACGGCGAGTTTCTGGTCATATCTCTCAAACATGTCAGGGTTCTTTCGAGACATGCAAATCCGGCTGAAACCCAAAAACTGTGGGCAATAACTCATGAAAATGACCATAAAACACGAAAACGACGAGTTTTTAGGCATAACTCTCAAACATGTACCGGGTCTTAAGGTTGCTTTAAATAGCCCTAGAACCATAAAACTGTGGGCAATAGCTCATGAAAACGGCCATAAAACGCGAAAACGACGAGTTTCTGGTCATATCTTTCCAACATGTATCAGGTCGGAAGGTCACTGTAAATCGCCCTAGAACCCCTAAACTGTGGGCAATAGCTCATGAAAACGGCCATAAAACGCGAGAACGGCGAGTTTCTGGTCATATCTCTCAAACATGTCAGGGTTCTTTCGAGACATGCAAATCCGGCTGAAACCCAAAAACTGTGGGCAATAACTCATGAAAATGACCATAAAACACGAAAACGACGAGTTTTTAGGCATAACTCTCAAACATGTACCGGGTCTTAAGGTTGCTTTAAATAGCCCTAGAACCATAAAACTGTGGGCAATAGCTCATGAAAACGGCCATAAAACGCGAAAACGACGAGTTTCTGGTCATATCTTTCCAACATGTATCAGGTCGGAAGGTCACTGTAAATCGCCCTAGAACCCCTAAACTGTGGACAATAGCTCATGAAAACGGCCATAAAACGCGAGAACGGCGAGTTTCTGGTCATATCTCTCAAACATGTCAGGGTTCTTTCGAGACATGCAAATCCGGCTGAAACCCAAAAACTGTGGGCAATAACTCATGAAAATGACCATAAAACACGAAAACGACGAGTTTTTAGGCATAACTCTCAAACATGTACCGGGTCTTAAGGTTGCTTTAAATAGCCCTAGAACCATAAAACTGTGGGCAATAGCTCATGAAAACGGCCATAAAACGCGAAAACGACGAGTTTCTGGTCATATCTTTCCAACATGTATCAGGTCGGAAGGTCACTGTAAATCGCCCTAGAACCCCTAAACTGTGGACAATAGCTCATGAAAACGGCCATAAAACGCGAGAACGGCGAGTTTCTGGTCATATCTCTCAAACATGTCAGGGTTCTTTCGAGACATGCAAATCCGGCTGAAACCCAAAAACTGTGGGCAATAACTCATGAAAATGACCATAAAACACGAAAACGACGAGTTTTTAGGCATAACTCTCAAACATGTACCGGGTCTTAAGGTTGCTTTAAATAGCCCTAGAACCATAAAACTGTGGGCAATAGCTCATGAAAACGGCCATAAAACGCGAAAACGACGAGTTTCTGGTCATATCTTTCCAAAATGTATCAGGTCGGAAGGTCACTGTAAATCGCCCTAGAACCCCTAAACTGTGGACAATAGCTCATGAAAACGGCCATAAAACGCGAGAACGGCGAGTTTCTGGTCATATCTCTCAAACATGTCAGGGTTCTTTCGAGACATGCAAATCCGGCTGAAACCCAAAAACTGTGGGCAATAACTCATGAAAATGACCATAAAACACGAAAACGACGAGTTTTTAGGCATAACTCTCAAACATGTACCGGGTCTTAAGGTTGCTTTAAATAGCCCTAGAACCATAAAACTGTGGGCAATAGCTCATGAAAACGGCCATAAAACGCGAAAACGACGAGTTTCTGGTCATATCTTTCCAACATGTATCAGGTCGGAAGGTCACTGTAAATCGCCCTAGAACCCCTAAACTGTGGGCAATAGCTCATGAAAACGGCCATAAAACGCGAGAACGGCGAGTTTCTGGTCATATCTCTCAAACATGTCAGGGTTCTTTCGAGACATGCAAATCCGGCTGAAACCCAAAAACTGTGGGCAATAACTCATGAAAATGACCATAAAACACGAAAACGACGAGTTTTTAGGCATAACTCTCAAACATGTACCGGGTCTTAAGGTTGCTTTAAATAGCCCTAGAACCATAAAACTGTGGGCAATAGCTCATGAAAACGGCCATAAAACGCGAAAACGACGAGTTTCTGGTCATATCTTTCCAACATGTATCAGGTCGGAAGGTCACTGTAAATCGCCCTAGAACCCCTAAACTGTGGGCAATAGCTCATGAAAACGGCCATAAAACGCGAGAACGGCGAGTTTCTGGTCATATCTCTCAAACATGTCAGGGTTCTTTCGAGACATGCAAATCCGGCTGAAACCCAAAAACTGTGGGCAATAACTCATGAAAATGACCATAAAACACGAAAACGACGAGTTTTTAGGCATAACTCTCAAACATGTACCGGGTCTTAAGGTTGCTTTAAATAGCCCTAGAACCATAAAACTGTGGGCAATAGCTCATGAAAACGGCCATAAAACGCGAAAACGACGAGTTTCTGGTCATATCTTTCCAAAATGTATCAGGTCGGAAGGTCACTGTAAATCGCCCTAGAACCCCTAAACTGTGGACAATAGCTCATGAAAACGGCCATAAAACGCGAGAACGGCGAGTTTCTGGTCATATCTCTCAAACATGTCAGGGTTCTTTCGAGACATGCAAATCCGGCTGAAACCCAAAAACTGTGGGCAATAACTCATGAAAATGACCATAAAACACGAAAACGACGAGTTTTTAGGCATAACTCTCAAACATGTACCGGGTCTTAAGGTTGCTTTAAATAGCCCTAGAACCATAAAACTGTGGGCAATAGCTCATGAAAACGGCCATAAAACGCGAAAACGACGAGTTTCTGGTCATATCTTTCCAACATGTATCAGGTCGGAAGGTCACTGTAAATCGCCCTAGAACCCCTAAACTGTGGGCAATAGCTCATGAAAACGGCCATAAAACGCGAGAACGGCGAGTTTCTGGTCATATCTCTCAAACATGTCAGGGTTCTTTCGAGACATGCAAATCCGGCTGAAACCCAAAAACTGTGGGCAATAACTCATGAAAATGACCATAAAACACGAAAACGACGAGTTTTTAGGCATAACTCTCAAACATGTACCGGGTCTTAAGGTTGCTTTAAATAGCCCTAGAACCATAAAACTGTGGGCAATAGCTCATGAAAACGGCCATAAAACGCGAAAACGACGAGTTTCTGGTCATATCTTTCCAACATGTATCAGGTCGGAAGGTCACTGTAAATCGCCCTAGAACCCCTAAACTGTGGGCAATAGCTCATGAAAACGGCCATAAAACGCGAGAACGGCGAGTTTCTGGTCATATCTCTCAAACATGTCAGGGTTCTTTCGAGACATGCAAATCCGGCTGAAACCCAAAAACTGTGGGCAATAACTCATGAAAATGACCATAAAACACGAAAACGACGAGTTTTTAGGCATAACTCTCAAACATGTACCGGGTCTTAAGGTTGCTTTAAATAGCCCTAGAACCATAAAACTGTGGGCAATAGCTCATGAAAACGGCCATAAAACGCGAAAACGACGAGTTTCTGGTCATATCTTTCCAACATGTATCAGGTCGGAAGGTCACTGTAAATCGCCCTAGAACCCCTAAACTGTGGACAATAGCTCATGAAAACGGCCATAAAACGCGAGAACGGCGAGTTTCTGGTCATATCTCTCAAACATGTCAGGGTTCTTTCGAGACATGCAAATCCGGCTGAAACCCAAAAACTGTGGGCAATAACTCATGAAAATGACCATAAAACACGAAAACGACGAGTTTTTAGGCATAACTCTCAAACATGTACCGGGTCTTAAGGTTGCTTTAAATAGCCCTAGAACCATAAAACTGTGGGCAATAGCTCATGAAAACGGCCATAAAACGCGAAAACGACGAGTTTCTGGTCATATCTTTCCAACATGTATCAGGTCGGAAGGTCACTGTAAATCGCCCTAGAACCCCTAAACTGTGGGCAATAGCTCATGAAAACGGCCATAAAACGCGAGAACGGCGAGTTTCTGGTCATATCTCTCAAACATGTCAGGGTTCTTTCGAGACATGCAAATCCGGCTGAAACCCAAAAACTGTGGGCAATAACTCATGAAAATGACCATAAAACACGAAAACGACGAGTTTTTAGGCATAACTCTCAAACATGTACCGGGTCTTAAGGTTGCTTTAAATAGCCCTAGAACCATAAAACTGTGGGCAATAGCTCATGAAAACGGCCATAAAACGCGAAAACGACGAGTTTCTGGTCATATCTTTCCAACATGTATCAGGTCGGAAGGTCACTGTAAATCGCCCTAGAACCCCTAAACTGTGGACAATAGCTCATGAAAACGGCCATAAAACGCGAGAAACGGCGAGTTTCTGGTCATATCTCTCAAACATGTCAGGGTTCTTTCGAGACATGCAAATCCGGCTGAAACCCAAAAACTGTGGGCAATAACTCATGAAAATGACCATAAAACACGAAAACGACGAGTTTTTAGGCATAACTCTCAAACATGTACCGGGTCTTAAGGTTGCTTTAAATAGCCCTAGAACCATAAAACTGTGGGCAATAGCTCATGAAAACGGCCATAAAACGCGAAAACGACGAGTTTCTGGTCATATCTTTCCAACATGTATCAGGTCGGAAGGTCACTGTAAATCGCCCTAGAACCCCTAAACTGTGGACAATAGCTCATGAAAACGGCCATAAAACGCGAGAACGGCGAGTTTCTGGTCATATCTCTCAAACATGTCAGGGTTCTTTCGAGACATGCAAATCCGGCTGAAACCCAAAAACTGTGGGCAATAACTCATGAAAATGACCATAAAACACGAAAACGACGAGTTTTTAGGCATAACTCTCAAACATGTACCGGGTCTTAAGGTTGCTTTAAATAGCCCTAGAACCATAAAACTGTGGGCAATAGCTCATGAAAACGGCCATAAAACGCGAAAACGACGAGTTTCTGGTCATATCTTTCCAACATGTATCAGGTCGGAAGGTCACTGTAAATCGCCCTAGAACCCCTAAACTGTGGACAATAGCTCATGAAAACGGCCATAAAACGCGAGAACGGCGAGTTTCTGGTCATATCTCTCAAACATGTCAGGGTTCTTTCGAGACATGCAAATCCGGCTGAAACCCAAAAACTGTGGGCAATAACTCATGAAAATGACCATAAAACACGAAAACGACGAGTTTTTAGGCATAACTCTCAAACATGTACCGGGTCTTAAGGTTGCTTTAAATAGCCCTAGAACCATAAAACTGTGGGCAATAGCTCATGAAAACGGCCATAAAACGCGAAAACGACGAGTTTCTGGTCATATCTTTCCAACATGTATCAGGTCGGAAGGTTAGTGTAAATCGCCTAGAACCCCTAAACTGTGGACAATAGCTCATGAAAACGGCCATAAAACGCGAGAACGGCGAGTTTCTGGTCATATCTCTCAAACATGTCAGGGTTCTTTCGAGACATGCAAATCCGGCTGAAACCCAAAAACTGTGGGCAATAACTCATGAAAATGACCATAAAACACGAAAACGACGAGTTTTTAGGCATAACTCTCAAACATGTACCGGGTCTTAAGGTTGCTTTAAATAGCCCTAGAACCATAAAACTGTGGGCAATAGCTCATGAAAACGGCCATAAAACGCGAAAACGACGAGTTTCTGGTCATATCTTTCCAAAATGTATCAGGTCGGAAGGTCACTGTAAATCGCCCTAGAACCCCTAAACTGTGGACAATAGCTCATGAAAACGGCCATAAAACGCGAGAACGGCGAGTTTCTGGTCATATCTCTCAAACATGTCAGGGTTCTTTCGAGACATGCAAATCCGGCTGAAACCCAAAAACTGTGGGCAATAACTCATGAAAATGACCATAAAACACGAAAACGACGAGTTTTTAGGCATAACTCTCAAACATGTACCGGGTCTTAAGGTTGCTTTAAATAGCCCTAGAACCATAAAACTGTGGGCAATAGCTCATGAAAACGGCCATAAAACGCGAAAACGACGAGTTTCTGGTCATATCTTTCCAACATGTATCAGGTCGGAAGGTCACTGTAAATCGCCCTAGAACCCCTAAACTGTGGACAATAGCTCATGAAAACGGCCATAAAACGCGAGAACGGCGAGTTTCTGGTCATATCTCTCAAACATGTCAGGGTTCTTTCGAGACATGCAAATCCGGCTGAAACCCAAAAACTGTGGGCAATAACTCATGAAAATGACCATAAAACACGAAAACGACGAGTTTTTAGGCATAACTCTCAAACATGTACCGGGTCTTAAGGTTGCTTTAAATAGCCCTAGAACCATAAAACTGTGGGCAATAGCTCATGAAAACGGCCATAAAACGCGAAAACGACGAGTTTCTGGTCATATCTTTCCAACATGTATCAGGTCGGAAGGTCACTGTAAATCGCCCTAGAACCCCTAAACTGTGGACAATAGCTCATGAAAACGGCCATAAAACGCGAGAACGGCGAGTTTCTGGTCATATCTCTCAAACATGTCAGGGTTCTTTCGAGACATGCAAATCCGGCTGAAACCCAAAAACTGTGGGCAATAACTCATGAAAATGACCATAAAACACGAAAACGACGAGTTTTTAGGCATAACTCTCAAACATGTACCGGGTCTTAAGGTTGCTTTAAATAGCCCTAGAACCATAAAACTGTGGGCAATAGCTCATGAAAACGGCCATAAAACGCGAAAACGACGAGTTTCTGGTCATATCTTTCCAACATGTATCAGGTCGGAAGGTCACTGTAAATCGCCCTAGAACCCCTAAACTGTGGGCAATAGCTCATGAAAACGGCCATAAAACGCGAGAACGGCGAGTTTCTGGTCATATCTCTCAAACATGTCAGGGTTCTTTCGAGACATGCAAATCCGGCTGAAACCCAAAAACTGTGGGCAATAACTCATGAAAATGACCATAAAACACGAAAACGACGAGTTTTTAGGCATAACTCTCAAACATGTACCGGGTCTTAAGGTTGCTTTAAATAGCCCTAGAACCATAAAACTGTGGGCAATAGCTCATGAAAACGGCCATAAAACGCGAAAACGACGAGTTTCTGGTCATATCTTTCCAAAATGTATCAGGTCGGAAGGTCACTGTAAATCGCCCTAGAACCCCTAAACTGTGGACAATAGCTCATGAAAACGGCCATAAAACGCGAGAACGGCGAGTTTCTGGTCATATCTCTCAAACATGTCAGGGTTCTTTCGAGACATGCAAATCCGGCTGAAACCCAAAAACTGTGGGCAATAACTCATGAAAATGACCATAAAACACGAAAACGACGAGTTTTTAGGCATAACTCTCAAACATGTACCGGGTCTTAAGGTTGCTTTAAATAGCCCTAGAACCATAAAACTGTGGGCAATAGCTCATGAAAACGGCCATAAAACGCGAAAACGACGAGTTTCTGGTCATATCTTTCCAACATGTATCAGGTCGGAAGGTCACTGTAAATCGCCCTAGAACCCCTAAACTGTGGGCAATAGCTCATGAAAACGGCCATAAAACGCGAGAACGGCGAGTTTCTGGTCATATCTCTCAAACATGTCAGGGTTCTTTCGAGACATGCAAATCCGGCTGAAACCCAAAAACTGTGGGCAATAACTCATGAAAATGACCATAAAACACGAAAACGACGAGTTTTTAGGCATAACTCTCAAACATGTACCGGGTCTTAAGGTTGCTTTAAATAGCCCTAGAACCATAAAACTGTGGGCAATAGCTCATGAAAACGGCCATAAAACGCGAAAACGACGAGTTTCTGGTCATATCTTTCCAACATGTATCAGGTCGGAAGGTCACTGTAAATCGCCCTAGAACCCCTAAACTGTGGGCAATAGCTCATGAAAACGGCCATAAAACGCGAGAACGGCGAGTTTCTGGTCATATCTCTCAAACATGTCAGGGTTCTTTCGAGACATGCAAATCCGGCTGAAACCCAAAAACTGTGGGCAATAACTCATGAAAATGACCATAAAACACGAAAACGACGAGTTTTTAGGCATAACTCTCAAACATGTACCGGGTCTTAAGGTTGCTTTAAATAGCCCTAGAACCATAAAACTGTGGGCAATAGCTCATGAAAACGGCCATAAAACGCGAAAACGACGAGTTTCTGGTCATATCTTTCCAAAATGTATCAGGTCGGAAGGTCACTGTAAATCGCCCTAGAACCCCTAAACTGTGGACAATAGCTCATGAAAACGGCCATAAAACGCGAGAACGGCGAGTTTCTGGTCATATCTCTCAAACATGTCAGGGTTCTTTCGAGACATGCAAATCCGGCTGAAACCCAAAAACTGTGGGCAATAACTCATGAAAATGACCATAAAACACGAAAACGACGAGTTTTTAGGCATAACTCTCAAACATGTACCGGGTCTTAAGGTTGCTTTAAATAGCCCTAGAACCATAAAACTGTGGGCAATAGCTCATGAAAACGGCCATAAAACGCGAAAACGACGAGTTTCTGGTCATATCTTTCCAAAATGTATCAGGTCGGAAGGTCACTGTAAATCGCCCTAGAACCCCTAAACTGTGGACAATAGCTCATGAAAACGGCCATAAAACGCGAGAACGGCGAGTTTCTGGTCATATCTCTCAAACATGTCAGGGTTCTTTCGAGACATGCAAATCCGGCTGAAACCCAAAAACTGTGGGCAATAACTCATGAAAATGACCATAAAACACGAAAACGACGAGTTTTTAGGCATAACTCTCAAACATGTACCGGGTCTTAAGGTTGCTTTAAATAGCCCTAGAACCATAAAACTGTGGGCAATAGCTCATGAAAACGGCCATAAAACGCGAAAACGACGAGTTTCTGGTCATATCTTTCCAACATGTATCAGGTCGGAAGGTCACTGTAAATCGCCCTAGAACCCCTAAACTGTGGGCAATAGCTCATGAAAACGGCCATAAAACGCGAGAACGGCGAGTTTCTGGTCATATCTCTCAAACATGTCAGGGTTCTTTCGAGACATGCAAATCCGGCTGAAACCCAAAAACTGTGGGCAATAACTCATGAAAATGACCATAAAACACGAAAACGACGAGTTTTTAGGCATAACTCTCAAACATGTACCGGGTCTTAAGGTTGCTTTAAATAGCCCTAGAACCATAAAACTGTGGGCAATAGCTCATGAAAACGGCCATAAAACGCGAAAACGACGAGTTTCTGGTCATATCTTTCCAAATGTATCAGGTCGGAAGGTCACTGTAAATCGCCCTAGAACCCCTAAACTGTGGACAATAGCTCATGAAAACGGCCATAAAACGCGAGAACGGCGAGTTTCTGGTCATATCTCTCAAACATGTCAGGGTTCTTTCGAGACATGCAAATCCGGCTGAAACCCAAAAACTGTGGGCAATAACTCATGAAAATGACCATAAAACACGAAAACGACGAGTTTTTAGGCATAACTCTCAAACATGTACCGGGTCTTAAGGTTGCTTTAAATAGCCCTAGAACCATAAAACTGTGGGCAATAGCTCATGAAAACGGCCATAAAACGCGAAAACGACGAGTTTCTGGTCATATCTTTCCAACATGTATCAGGTCGGAAGGTCACTGTAAATCGTCCTAGAACCCCTAAACTGTGGGCAATAGCTCATGAAAACGGCCATAAAACGCGAGAACGGCGAGTTTCTGGTCATATCTCTCAAACATGTCAGGGTTCTTTCGAGACATGCAAATCCGGCTGAAACCCAAAAACTGTGGGCAATAACTCATGAAAATGACCATAAAACACGAAAACGACGAGTTTTTAGGCATAACTCTCAAACATGTACCGGGTCTTAAGGTTGCTTTAAATAGCCCTAGAACCATAAAACTGTGGGCAATAGCTCATGAAAACGGCCATAAAACGCGAAAACGACGAGTTTCTGGTCATATCTTTCCAAAATGTATCAGGTCGGAAGGTCATTGTAAATCGCCCTAGAACCCCTAAACTGTGGGCAAAAGCTCATGAAAACGGCCATAAAACGCGAAAACGACGAGTTTCTGGTCATATCTTTCCAAAATGTCGGAAGGTCACTGTAAATCGCCCTAGAACCCCTAAACTGTGGACAATAGCTCATGAAAACGGCCATAAAACGCGAGAACGGCGAGTTTCTGGTCATATCTCTCAAACATGTCAGGGTTCTTTCGAGACATGCAAATCCGGCTGAAACCCAAAAACTGTGGGCAATAACTCATGAAAATGACCATAAAACACGAAAACGACGAGTTTTTAGGCATAACTCTCAAACATGTACCGGGTCTTAAGGTTGCTTTAAATAGCCCTAGAACCATAAAACTGTGGGCAATAGCTCATGAAAACGGCCATAAAACGCGAAAACGACGAGTTTCTGGTCATATCTTTCCAAAATGTATCAGGTCGGAAGGTCACTGTAAATCGCCCTAGAACCCCTAAACTGTGGACAATAGCTCATGAAAACGGCCATAAAACGCGAGAACGGCGAGTTTCTGGTCATATCTCTCAAACATGTCAGGGTTCTTTCGAGACATGCAAATCCGGCTGAAACCCAAAAACTGTGGGCAATAACTCATGAAAATGACCATAAAACACGAAAACGACGAGTTTTTAGGCATAACTCTCAAACATGTACCGGGTCTTAAGGTTGCTTTAAATAGCCCTAGAACCATAAAACTGTGGGCAATAGCTCATGAAAACGGCCATAAAACGCGAAAACGACGAGTTTCTGGTCATATCTTTCCAACATGTATCAGGTCGGAAGGTCACTGTAAATCGCCTAGAACCCCTAAACAGTGGGCAATAGCTCATGAAAACGGCCATAAAACGCGAGAACGGCGAGTTTCTGGTCATATCTCTCAAACATGTCAGGGTTCTTTCGAGACATGCAAATCCGGCTGAAACCCAAAAACTGTGGGCAATAACTCATGAAAATGACCATAAAACACGAAAACGACGAGTTTTTAGGCATAACTCTCAAACATGTACCGGGTCTTAAGGTTGCTTTAAATAGCCCTAGAACCATAAAACTGTGGGCAATAGCTCATGAAAACGGCCATAAAACGCGAAAACGACGAGTTTCTGGTCATATCTTTCCAAAATGTATCAGGTCGGAAGGTCACTGTAAATCGCCCTAGAACCCCTAAACTGTGGACAATAGCTCATGAAAACGGCCATAAAACGCGAGAACGGCGAGTTTCTGGTCATATCTCTCAAACATGTCAGGGTTCTTTCGAGACATGCAAATCCGGCTGAAACCCAAAAACTGTGGGCAATAACTCATGAAAATGACCATAAAACACGAAAACGACGAGTTTTTAGGCATAACTCTCAAACATGTACCGGGTCTTAAGGTTGCTTTAAATAGCCCTAGAACCATAAAACTGTGGGCAATAGCTCATGAAAACGGCCATAAAACGCGAAAACGACGAGTTTCTGGTCATATCTTTCCAACATGTATCAGGTCGGAAGGTCACTGTAAATCGCCCTAGAACCCCTAAACTGTGGGCAATAGCTCATGAAAACGGCCATAAAACGCGAGAACGGCGAGTTTCTGGTCATATCTCTCAAACATGTCAGGGTTCTTTCGAGACATGCAAATCCGGCTGAAACCCAAAAACTGTGGGCAATAACTCATGAAAATGACCATAAAACACGAAAACGACGAGTTTTTAGGCATAACTCTCAAACATGTACCGGGTCTTAAGGTTGCTTTAAATAGCCCTAGAACCATAAAACTGTGGGCAATAGCTCATGAAAACGGCCATAAAACGCGAAAACGACGAGTTTCTGGTCATATCTTTCCAACATGTATCAGGTCGGAAGGTCACTGTAAATCGCCCTAGAACCCCTAAACAGTGGGCAATAGCTCATGAAAACGGCCATAAAACGCGAGAACGGCGAGTTTCTGGTCATATCTCTCAAACATGTCAGGGTTCTTTCGAGACATGCAAATCCGGCTGAAACCCAAAAACTGTGGGCAATAACTCATGAAAATGACCATAAAACACGAAAACGACGAGTTTTTAGGCATAACTCTCAAACATGTACCGGGTCTTAAGGTTGCTTTAAATAGCCCTAGAACCATAAAACTGTGGGCAATAGCTCATGAAAACGGCCATAAAACGCGAAAACGACGAGTTTCTGGTCATATCTTTCCAACATGTATCAGGTCGGAAGGTCACTGTAAATCGCCCTAGAACCCCTAAACTGTGGACAATAGCTCATGAAAACGGCCATAAAACGCGAGAACGGCGAGTTTCTGGTCATATCTCTCAAACATGTCAGGGTTCTTTCGAGACATGCAAATCCGGCTGAAACCCAAAAACTGTGGGCAATAACTCATGAAAATGACCATAAAACACGAAAACGACGAGTTTTTAGGCATAACTCTCAAACATGTACCGGGTCTTAAGGTTGCTTTAAATAGCCCTAGAACCATAAAACTGTGGGCAATAGCTCATGAAAACGGCCATAAAACGCGAAAACGACGAGTTTCTGGTCATATCTTTCCAACATGTATCAGGTCGGAAGGTCACTGTAAATCGCCCTAGAACCCCTAAACTGTGGACAATAGCTCATGAAAACGGCCATAAAACGCGAGAACGGCGAGTTTCTGGTCATATCTCTCAAACATGTCAGGGTTCTTTCGAGACATGCAAATCCGGCTGAAACCCAAAAACTGTGGGCAATAACTCATGAAAATGACCATAAAACACGAAAACGACGAGTTTTTAGGCATAACTCTCAAACATGTACCGGGTCTTAAGGTTGCTTTAAATAGCCCTAGAACCATAAAACTGTGGGCAATAGCTCATGAAAACGGCCATAAAACGCGAAAACGACGAGTTTCTGGTCATATCTTTCCAACATGTATCAGGTCGGAAGGTCACTGTAAATCGCCTAGAACCCCTAAACTGTGGGCAATAGCTCATGAAAACGGCCATAAAACGCGAGAACGGCGAGTTTCTGGTCATATCTCTCAAACATGTCAGGGTTCTTTCGAGACATGCAAATCCGGCTGAAACCCAAAAACTGTGGGCAATAACTCATGAAAATGACCATAAAACACGAAAACGACGAGTTTTTAGGCATAACTCTCAAACATGTACCGGGTCTTAAGGTTGCTTTAAATAGCCCTAGAACCATAAAACTGTGGGCAATAGCTCATGAAAACGGCCATAAAACGCGAAAACGACGAGTTTCTGGTCATATCTTTCCAACATGTATCAGGTCGGAAGGTCACTGTAAATCGCCTAGAACCCCTAAACAGTGGGCAATAGCTCATGAAAACGGCCATAAAACGCGAGAACGGCGAGTTTCTGGTCATATCTCTCAAACATGTCAGGGTTCTTTCGAGACATGCAAATCCGGCTGAAACCCAAAAACTGTGGGCAATAACTCATGAAAATGACCATAAAACACGAAAACGACGAGTTTTTAGGCATAACTCTCAAACATGTACCGGGTCTTAAGGTTGCTTTAAATAGCCCTAGAACCATAAAACTGTGGGCAATAGCTCATGAAAACGGCCATAAAACGCGAAAACGACGAGTTTCTGGTCATATCTTTCCAAAATGTATCAGGTCGGAAGGTCACTGTAAATCGCCCTAGAACCCCTAAACTGTGGGCAATAGCTCATGAAAACGGCCATAAAACGCGAGAACGGCGAGTTTCTGGTCATATCTCTCAAACATGTCAGGGTTCTTTCGAGACATGCAAATCCGGCTGAAACCCAAAAACTGTGGGCAATAACTCATGAAAATGACCATAAAACACGAAAACGACGAGTTTTTAGGCATAACTCTCAAACATGTACCGGGTCTTAAGGTTGCTTTAAATAGCCCTAGAACCATAAAACTGTGGGCAATAGCTCATGAAAACGGCCATAAAACGCGAAAACGACGAGTTTCTGGTCATATCTTTCCAAAATGTATCAGGTCGGAAGGTCACTGTAAATCGCCCTAGAACCCCTAAACTGTGGACAATAGCTCATGAAAACGGCCATAAAACGCGAGAACGGCGAGTTTCTGGTCATATCTCTCAAACATGTCAGGGTTCTTTCGAGACATGCAAATCCGGCTGAAACCCAAAAACTGTGGGCAATAACTCATGAAAATGACCATAAAACACGAAAACGACGAGTTTTTAGGCATAACTCTCAAACATGTACCGGGTCTTAAGGTTGCTTTAAATAGCCCTAGAACCATAAAACTGTGGGCAATAGCTCATGAAAACGGCCATAAAACGCGAAAACGACGAGTTTCTGGTCATATCTTTCCAACATGTATCAGGTCGGAAGGTCACTGTAAATCGCCCTAGAACCCCTAAACTGTGGGCAATAGCTCATGAAAACGGCCATAAAACGCGAGAACGGCGAGTTTCTGGTCATATCTCTCAAACATGTCAGGGTTCTTTCGAGACATGCAAATCCGGCTGAAACCCAAAAACTGTGGGCAATAACTCATGAAAATGACCATAAAACACGAAAACGACGAGTTTTTAGGCATAACTCTCAAACATGTACCGGGTCTTAAGGTTGCTTTAAATAGCCCTAGAACCATAAAACTGTGGGCAATAGCTCATGAAAACGGCCATAAAACGCGAAAACGACGAGTTTCTGGTCATATCTTTCCAACATGTATCAGGTCGGAAGGTCACTGTAAATCGCCCTAGAACCCCTAAACTGTGGGCAATAGCTCATGAAAACGGCCATAAAACGCGAGAACGGCGAGTTTCTGGTCATATCTCTCAAACATGTCAGGGTTCTTTCGAGACATGCAAATCCGGCTGAAACCCAAAAACTGTGGGCAATAACTCATGAAAATGACCATAAAACACGAAAACGACGAGTTTTTAGGCATAACTCTCAAACATGTACCGGGTCTTAAGGTTGCTTTAAATAGCCCTAGAACCATAAAACTGTGGGCAAAAGCTCATGAAAACGGCCATAAAACGCGAAAACGACGAGTTTCTGGTCATATCTTTCCAACATGTATCAGGTCGGAAGGTCACTGTAAATCGCCCTAGAACCCCTAAACTGTGGACAATAGCTCATGAAAACGGCCATAAAACGCGAGAACGGCGAGTTTCTGGTCATATCTCTCAAACATGTCAGGGTTCTTTCGAGACATGCAAATCCGGCTGAAACCCAAAAACTGTGGGCAATAACTCATGAAAATGACCATAAAACACGAAAACGACGAGTTTTTAGGCATAACTCTCAAACATGTACCGGGTCTTAAGGTTGCTTTAAATAGCCCTAGAACCATAAAACTGTGGGCAATAGCTCATGAAAACGGCCATAAAACGCGAAAACGACGAGTTTCTGGTCATATCTTTCCAAATGTATCAGGTCGGAAGGTCACTGTAAATCGCCCTAGAACCCCTAAACTGTGGACAATAGCTCATGAAAACGGCCATAAAACGCGAGAACGGCGAGTTTCTGGTCATATCTCTCAAACATGTCAGGGTTCTTTCGAGACATGCAAATCCGGCTGAAACCCAAAAACTGTGGGCAATAACTCATGAAAATGACCATAAAACACGAAAACGACGAGTTTTTAGGCATAACTCTCAAACATGTACCGGGTCTTAAGGTTGCTTTAAATAGCCCTAGAACCATAAAACTGTGGGCAATAGCTCATGAAAACGGCCATAAAACGCGAAAACGACGAGTTTCTGGTCATATCTTTCCAACATGTATCAGGTCGGAAGGTCACTGTAAATCGCCTAGAACCCCTAAACAGTGGGCAATAGCTCATGAAAACGGCCATAAAACGCGAGAACGGCGAGTTTCTGGTCATATCTCTCAAACATGTCAGGGTTCTTTCGAGACATGCAAATCCGGCTGAAACCCAAAAACTGTGGGCAATAACTCATGAAAATGACCATAAAACACGAAAACGACGAGTTTTTAGGCATAACTCTCAAACATGTACCGGGTCTTAAGGTTGCTTTAAATAGCCCTAGAACCATAAAACTGTGGGCAATAGCTCATGAAAACGGCCATAAAACGCGAAAACGACGAGTTTCTGGTCATATCTTTCCAACATGTATCAGGTCGGAAGGTCACTGTAAATCGCCCTAGAACCCCTAAACAGTGGACAATAGCTCATGAAAACGGCCATAAAACGCGAGAGAACGGCGAGTTTCTGGTCATATCTCTCAAACATGTCAGGGTTCTTTCGAGACATGCAAATCCGGCTGAAACCCAAAAACTGTGGGCAATAACTCATGAAAATGACCATAAAACACGAAAACGACGAGTTTTTAGGCATAACTCTCAAACATGTACCGGGTCTTAAGGTTGCTTTAAATAGCCCTAGAACCATAAAACTGTGGGCAATAGCTCATGAAAACGGCCATAAAACGCGAAAACGACGAGTTTCTGGTCATATCTTTCCAACATGTATCAGGTCGGAAGGTCACTGTAAATCGCCCTAGAACCCCTAAACTGTGGGCAATAGCTCATGAAAACGGCCATAAAACGCGAGAACGGCGAGTTTCTGGTCATATCTCTCAAACATGTCAGGGTTCTTTCGAGACATGCAAATCCGGCTGAAACCCAAAAACTGTGGGCAATAACTCATGAAAATGACCATAAAACACGAAAACGACGAGTTTTTAGGCATAACTCTCAAACATGTACCGGGTCTTAAGGTTGCTTTAAATAGCCCTAGAACCATAAAACGGTGGGCAATAGCTCATGAAAACGGCCATAAAACGCGAAAACGACGAGTTTCTGGTCATATCTTTCCAACATGTATCAGGTCGGAAGGTTAGTGTAAATCGCCTAGAACCCCTAAACTGTGGACAATAGCTCATGAAAACGGCCATAAAACGCGAGAACGGCGAGTTTCTGGTCATATCTCTCAAACATGTCAGGGTTCTTTCGAGACATGCAAATCCGGCTGAAACCCAAAAACTGTGGGCAATAACTCATGAAAATGACCATAAAACACGAAAACGACGAGTTTTTAGGCATAACTCTCAAACATGTACCGGGTCTTAAGGTTGCTTTAAATAGCCCTAGAACCATAAAACTGTGGGCAATAGCTCATGAAAACGGCCATAAAACGCGAAAACGACGAGTTTCTGGTCATATCTTTCCAACATGTATCAGGTCGGAAGGTCACTGTAAATCGCCTAGAACCCCTAAACTGTGGGCAATAGCTCATGAAAACGGCCATAAAACGCGAGAACGGCGAGTTTCTGGTCATATCTCTCAAACATGTCAGGGTTCTTTCGAGACATGCAAATCCGGCTGAAACCCAAAAACTGTGGGCAATAACTCATGAAAATGACCATAAAACACGAAAACGACGAGTTTTTAGGCATAACTCTCAAACATGTACCGGGTCTTAAGGTTGCTTTAAATAGCCCTAGAACCATAAAACTGTGGGCAATAGCTCATGAAAACGGCCATAAAACGCGAAAACGACGAGTTTCTGGTCATATCTTTCCAAATGTATCAGGTCGGAAGGTCACTGTAAATCGCCTAGAACCCCTAAACTGTGGGCAATAGCTCATGAAAACGGCCATAAAACGCGAGAACGGCGAGTTTCTGGTCATATCTCTCAAACATGTCAGGGTTCTTTCGAGACATGCAAATCCGGCTGAAACCCAAAAACTGTGGGCAATAACTCATGAAAATGACCATAAAACACGAAAACGACGAGTTTTTAGGCATAACTCTCAAACATGTACCGGGTCTTAAGGTTGCTTTAAATAGCCCTAGAACCATAAAACTGTGGGCAATAGCTCATGAAAACGGCCATAAAACGCGAAAACGACGAGTTTCTGGTCATATCTTTCCAACATGTATCAGGTCGGAAGGTCACTGTAAATCGCCCTAGAACCCCTAAACTGTGGGCAATAGCTCATGAAAACGGCCATAAAACGCGAAAACGACGAGTTTCTGGTCATATCTTTCAAAATGTATCAGGTCGGAAGGTCCTGTAAATCGCCCTAGAACCCCTAAACTGTGGACAATAGCTCATGAAAACGGCCATAAAACGCGAGAACGGCGAGTTTCTGGTCATATCTCTCAAACATGTCAGGGTTCTTTCGAGACATGCAAATCCGGCTGAAACCCAAAAACTGTGGGCAATAACTCATGAAAATGACCATAAAACACGAAAACGACGAGTTTTTAGGCATAACTCTCAAACATGTACCGGGTCTTAAGGTTGCTTTAAATAGCCCTAGAACCATAAAACTGTGGGCAATAGCTCATGAAAACGGCCATAAAACGCGAAAACGACGAGTTTCTGGTCATATCTTTCCAAAATGTATCAGGTCGGAAGGTCACTGTAAATCGCCCTAGAACCCCTAAACTGTGGGCAATAGCTCATGAAAACGGCCATAAAACGCGAGAGACGGCGAGTTTCTGGTCATATCTCTCAAACATGTCAGGGTTCTTTCGAGACATGCAAATCCGGCTGAAACCCAAAAACTGTGGGCAATAACTCATGAAAATGACCATAAAACACGAAAACGACGAGTTTTTAGGCATAACTCTCAAACATGTACCGGGTCTTAAGGTTGCTTTAAATAGCCCTAGAACCATAAAACTGTGGGCAATAGCTCATGAAAACGGCCATAAAACGCGAAAACGACGAGTTTCTGGTCATATCTTTCCAACATGTATCAGGTCGGAAGGTTAGTGTAAATCGCCTAGAACCCCTAAACAGTGGGCAATAGCTCATGAAAACGGCCATAAAACGCGAGAACGGCGAGTTTCTGGTCATATCTCTCAAACATGTCAGGGTTCTTTCGAGACATGCAAATCCGGCTGAAACCCAAAAACTGTGGGCAATAACTCATGAAAATGACCATAAAACACGAAAACGACGAGTTTTTGGCATATCTCTCAAACATGTACCGGGTCTTAAGGTTGCTTTAAATAGCCCTAGGACCATAAAACTGTGGGCAAAAGCTCATGAAAACGGCCATAAAACGCGAAAACGACGAGTTTCTGGTCATATCTTTCCAAATGTATCAGGTCGGAAGGTCACTGTAAATCGCCCTAGAACCCCTAAACTGTGGACAATAGCTCATGAAAACGGCCATAAAACGCGAGAACGGCGAGTTTCTGGTCATATCTCTCAAACATGTCAGGGTTCTTTCGAGACATGCAAATCCGGCTGAAACCCAAAAACTGTGGGCAATAACTCATGAAAATGACCATAAAACACGAAAACGACGAGTTTTTAGGCATAACTCTCAAACATGTACCGGGTCTTAAGGTTGCTTTAAATAGCCCTAGAACCATAAAACTGTGGGCAATAGCTCATGAAAACGGCCATAAAACGCGAAAACGACGAGTTTCTGGTCATATCTTTCCAAATGTATCAGGTCGGAAGGTCACTGTAAATCGCCCTAGAACCCCTAAACTGTGGACAATAGCTCATGAAAACGGCCATAAAACGCGAGAACGGCGAGTTTCTGGTCATATCTCTCAAACATGTCAGGGTTCTTTCGAGACATGCAAATCCGGCTGAAACCCAAAAACTGTGGGCAATAACTCATGAAAATGACCATAAAACACGAAAACGACGAGTTTTTAGGCATAACTCTCAAACATGTACCGGGTCTTAAGGTTGCTTTAAATAGCCCTAGAACCATAAAACTGTGGGCAATAGCTCATGAAAACGGCCATAAAACGCGAAAACGACGAGTTTCTGGTCATATCTTTCCAACATGTATCAGGTCGGAAGGTTAGTGTAAATCGCCTAGAACCCCTAAACAGTGGGCAATAGCTCATGAAAACGGCCATAAAACGCGAGAACGGCGAGTTTCTGGTCATATCTCTCAAACATGTCAGGGTTCTTTCGAGACATGCAAATCCGGCTGAAACCCAAAAACTGTGGGCAATAACTCATGAAAATGACCATAAAACACGAAAACGACGAGTTTTTGGCATATCTCTCAAACATGTACCGGGTCTTAAGGTTGCTTTAAATAGCCCTAGGACCAGAAAACTGTGGGCAAAAGCTCATGAAAACGGCCATAAAACGCGAAAACGACGAGTTTCTGGTCATATCTTTCCAAAATGTATCAGGTCGGAAGGTCACTGTAAATCGCCCTAGAACCCCTAAACTGTGGACAATAGCTCATGAAAACGGCCATAAAACGCGAGAACGGCGAGTTTCTGGTCATATCTCTCAAACATGTCAGGGTTCTTTCGAGACATGCAAATCCGGCTGAAACCCAAAAACTGTGGGCAATAACTCATGAAAATGACCATAAAACACGAAAACGACGAGTTTTTAGGCATAACTCTCAAACATGTACCGGGTCTTAAGGTTGCTTTAAATAGCCCTAGAACCATAAAACTGTGGGCAATAGCTCATGAAAACGGCCATAAAACGCGAAAACGACGAGTTTCTGGTCATATCTTTCCAACATGTATCAGGTCGGAAGGTCACTGTAAATCGCCCTAGAACCCCTAAACTGTGGGCAATAGCTCATGAAAACGGCCATAAAACGCGAGAACGGCGAGTTTCTGGTCATATCTCTCAAACATGTCAGGGTTCTTTCGAGACATGCAAATCCGGCTGAAACCCAAAAACTGTGGGCAATAACTCATGAAAATGACCATAAAACACGAAAACGACGAGTTTTTAGGCATAACTCTCAAACATGTACCGGGTCTTAAGGTTGCTTTAAATAGCCCTAGGACCAGAAAACTGTGGGCAAAAGCTCATGAAAACGGCCATAAAACGCGAAAACGACGAGTTTCTGGTCATATCTTTCCAAAATGTATCAGGTCGGAAGGTCATTGTAAATCGCCCTAGAACCCCTAAACTGTGGGAAAAAGCTCATGAAAACGGCCATAAAACGCGAAAACGACGAGTTTCTGGTCATATCTTTCCAAAATGTTTCAGGTCGGAAGGTCACTGTAAATCGCCCTAGAACCCCTAAACTGTGGACAATAGCTCATGAAAACGGCCATAAAACGCGAGAACGGCGAGTTTCTGGTCATATCTCTCAAACATGTCAGGGTTCTTTCGAGACATGCAAATCCGGCTGAAACCCAAAAACTGTGGGCAATAACTCATGAAAATGACCATAAAACACGAAAACGACGAGTTTTTAGGCATAACTCTCAAACATGTACGGGTCTTAAGGTTGCTTTAAATAGCCCTAGAACCATAAAACTGTGGGCAATAGCTCATGAAAACGGCCATAAAACGCGAAAACGACGAGTTTCTGGTCATATCTTTCCAAAATGTATCAGGTCGGAAGGTCACTGTAAATCGCCCTAGAACCCCTAAACTGTGGACAATAGCTCATGAAAACGGCCATAAAACGCGAGAGACGGCGAGTTTCTGGTCATATCTCTCAAACATGTCAGGGTTCTTTCGAGACATGCAAATCCGGCTGAAACCCAAAAACTGTGGGCAATAACTCATGAAAATGACCATAAAACACGAAAACGACGAGTTTTTAGGCATAACTCTCAAACATGTACCGGGTCTTAAGGTTGCTTTAAATAGCCCTAGAACCATAAAACTGTGGGCAATAGCTCATGAAAACGGCCATAAAACGCGAAAACGACGAGTTTCTGGTCATATCTTTCCAACATGTATCAGGTCGGAAGGTTACTGTAAATCGCCTAGAACCCCTAAACAGTGGGCAATAGCTCATGAAAACGGCCATAAAACGCGAGAACGACGAGTTTCTGGTCATATCTCTCAAACATGTCAGGGTTCTTTCGAGACATGCAAATCCGGCTGAAACCCAAAAACTGTGGGCAATAACTCATGAAAATGACCATAAAACACGAAAACGACGAGTTTTTGGCATACCTCTCAAACATGTACCGGGTCTTAAGGTTGCTTTAAATAGCCCTAGGACCATAAAACTGTGGGCAAAAGCTCATGAAAACGGCCATAAAACGCGAGAAAACGACGAGTTTCTGGTCATATCTTTCCAAAATGTATCAGGTCGGAAGGTCACTGTAAATCGCCCTAGAACCCCTAAACTGTGGGACAATAGCTCATGAAAACGGCCATAAAACGCGAGAGAACGGCGAGTTTCTGGTCATATCTCTCAAACATGTCAGGGTTCTTTCGAGACATGCAAATCCGGCTGAAACCCAAAAACTGTGGGCAATAACTCATGAAAATGACCATAAAACACGAAAACGACGAGTTTTTAGGCATAACTCTCAAACATGTACCGGGTCTTAAGGTTGCTTTAAATAGCCCTAGAACCATAAAACTGTGGGCAATAGCTCATGAAAACGGCCATAAAACGCGAAAACGACGAGTTTCTGGTCATATCTTTCCAAAATGTATCAGGTCGGAAGGTCACTGTAAATCGCCCTAGAACCCCTAAACTGTGGACAATAGCTCATGAAAACGGCCATAAAACGCGAGAACGGCGAGTTTCTGGTCATATCTCTCAAACATGTCAGGGTTCTTTCGAGACATGCAAATCCGGCTGAAACCCAAAAACTGTGGGCAATAACTCATGAAAATGACCATAAAACACGAAAACGACGAGTTTTTAGGCATAACTCTCAAACATGTACCGGGTCTTAAGGTTGCTTTAAATAGCCCTAGAACCATAAAACTGTGGGCAATAGCTCATGAAAACGGCCATAAAACGCGGAAAACGACGAGTTTCTGGTCATATCTTTCCAACATGTATCAGGTCGGAAGGTCACTGTAAATCGCCTAGAACCCCTAAACAGTGGGCAATAGCTCATGAAAACGGCCATAAAACGCGAGAACGACGAGTTTCTGGTCATATCTCTCAAACATGTCAGGGTTCTTTCGAGACATGCAAATCCGGCTGAAACCCAAAAACTGTGGGCAATAACTCATGAAAATGACCATAAAACACGAAAACGACGAGTTTTTAGGCATAACTCTCAAACATGTACCGGGTCTTAAGGTTGCTTTAAATAGCCCTAGGACCATAAAACTGTGGGCAAAGCTCATGAAAACGGCCATAAAACGCGAAAACGACGAGTTTCTAGTCATATCTTTCCAAAATGTATCAGGTCGGAAGGTCACTGTAAATCGCCCTAGAACCCTAAACTGTGGACAATAGCTCATGAAAACGGCCATAAAACGCGAGAACGGCGAGTTTCTGGTCATATCTCTCAAACATGTCAGGGTTCTTTCGAGACATGCAAATCCGGCTGAAACCCAAAAACTGTGGGCAATAACTCATGAAAATGACCATAAAACACGAAAACGACGAGTTTTTAGGCATAACTCTCAAACATGTACCGGGTTAAGGTTGCTTTAAATAGCCCTAGAACCATAAAACTGTGGGCAATAGCTCATGAAAACGGCCATAAAACGCGAAAACGACGAGTTTCTGGTCATATCTTTCCAACATGTATCAGGTCGGAAGGTCACTGTAAATCGCCCTAGAACCCCTAAACTGTGGGCAATAGCTCATGAAAACGGCCATAAAACGCGAGAACGGCGAGTTTCTGGTCATATCTCTCAAACATGTCAGGGTTTTTCGAGACATGCAAATCCGGCTGAAACCCAAAAACTGTGGGCAATAACTCATGAAAATGACCATAAAACACGAAAACGACGAGTTTTTAGGCATAACTCTCAAACATGTACCGGGTCTTAAGGTTGCTTTAAATAGCCCTAGGACCATAAAACTGTGGGCAATAGCTCATGAAAACGGCCATAAAACGCGAAAACGACGAGTTTCTGGTCATATCTTTCAACATGTATCAGGTCGGAAGGTCAGTGTAAATCGCCTAGAAACCCCTAAACAGTGGGCAATAGCTCATGAAAACGGCCATAAAAACGCGAGAAACGGCGAGTTTCTGGTCATATCTCTCAAACATGTCAGGGTTCTTCGAGACATGCAAAATCCGGCTGAAACCCAAAAACTGTGGGCAATAACTCATTAAAATGACCATAAACACGAAAACGACGAGTTTTTAGGCATAACTCTCAAACATGTACCGGGTCTTAAGGTTGCTTTAAATAGCCCTTGAACATAAAACTGTGGGCAATAGCTCATGAAAACGGCCATAAAACGCAGGAAACGACGAGTTTCTGGTCATATCTTTCCAACATGTATCAGGTCGGAAGGTTAGTGTAAATCGCCTAGAACCCATAAACAGTGGGTAATAGCTCATGAAAACGGCCAAAAACGCGAGAACGGCGAGTTTCTGGTCATATCTCTCAAACATGTCAGGTTCTTTCGAGACATGCAAATCGGCTGAAACCAAAAACCTGTGGGCAATAACTCATAAAATGACCATAAAACACGAAAACGACGAGTTTTTAGGCATAACTCTCAAATATGTACCGGGTCTTAAGGTTGCTTTAAATAGCCCTAGAACCATAAAACTGTGGGCAATAGCTCATGAAAACGGCCATAAAACAAGAAAACGACGAGTTTCTGGTCATATCTTTCCAACATGTATCAGGTCGGAAGGTCACTGTAAATCGCCCTAGAACCCCTAAACAGTGGCAATAGCTCATGAAAACGGCCATAAGACGCGAAGAACGGTGAGTTTCTGGTCATATCTCTCAAACATGTCAGGGTTCTTTCGAGACATGCAAATCCGGCTGAAACCAAAAACTGTGGGCAATAACTCATGAAAATGACCATAAAACACGAAAACGACGAGTTTTTAGGCATAACTCTCAAACATGTACCGGGTCTTAAGGTTGCTTTAAATAGCCCTAGAACATAAAACTGTGGGCAATAGCTCATGATAACGGCCATAAAACAAGAAAACGACGAGTTTCTGGTCATATCTTTCCAACATGTATCAGGTCGGAAGGTCACTGTAAATCGCCCTAGAACCCCTAAACTGTGGATAATAGCTCATGAAAACGGCCATAAAACGCGAGAAGAGAACGACGAGTTCTGGTCATATCTCTCAAACATGTCAGGGTTCTTTCGAGACATGCAAATCCGGCTGAAACCCAAAAACTGTGGGCAATAACTCATGAAAATGACCATAAAACACGAAAACGACGAGTTTTTAGGCATAACTCTCAAACATGTACCGGGTCTTGAGGTTGCTTTAAATAGCCCTAGAACCATAAAACTGTGGGCAATAGCTCATGATAACGGCCATAAAACGCGAAAACGACGAGTTTCTGGTCATGTCTTTCCAACATGTATCAGGTCGGAGGTTAGTGTAAATCGCCTAGAACCCCTAAACAGTGGGCAATAGCTCATGAAAACGGCCATAAAACGGCGAGAACGGCGAGTTTCTGGTCATATCTCTCAAACATGTCAGGGTTCTTTCGAGACATGCAAATCCGGCTGAAACCCAAAACCTGTGGGCAATAACTCATTAAAATGACCATAAAACACGAAAACGACGATTTTTTAGGCATAACTCTCAAACATGTACCGGGTGTTAAGGTTGCTTTAAATAGCCCTTGAACCATAAAACTGTGGGCAATAGCTCATGAAAACGGCCATAAAACGCGAAAACGACGAGTTTCTGGTCATGTCTTTCCAACATGTATCAGGGTCGGAAGGTTAGTGTAAATCGCCTAGAACCCATAAACAGTGGGTAATAGCTCATGAAAACGGCCATAAAACGCGAGAACGGCGAGTTTCTGGTCATATCTCTCAAACATGTCAGGGATCTTTCGAGACATGCAAATCCGGCTGAAACCCAAAACCTGTGGGCAATAACTCATTAAAATGACCATAAAACACGAAAACGACGAGTTTTTAGGCATAACTCTCAAATATGTACCGGGTCTTAAGGTTGCTTTAAATAGCCCTAGAACCATAAAACTGTGGGCAATAGCTCATGAAAACGGCCATAAAACAAGAAAACGATGAGTTTCTGGTCATATCTTTCCAACATGTATCAGGTCGGAAGGTCACTGTAAATCGCCCTAGAACCCCTAAACAGTGGGCAATAGATCATGAAAACGGCCATAAGACGCGAGAACGGTGAGTTTCTGGTCATATCTCTCAAACATGTCAGGGTCCTTTCGAGACATGCAAATCCGGCTGAAACCAAAAAACTGTGGCAATAACTCATGAAAATGACCATAAAACACGAAAACGACGAGTTTTTAGGCATAACTCTCAAACATGTACCGGGTCTTAAGGTTGCTTTAAATAGCCCTAGAACCATAAAACTGTGGGCAATAGCTCATGATAACGGCCATAAAACAAGAAAACGACGAGTTTCTGGTCATATCTTTCCAACATGTATCAGGTCGGAAGGTCACTGTAAATCGCCCTAGAACCCCTAAACTGTGGATAATAGCTCATGAAAACGGCCATAAAAACGCGGAGAACGACGAGTTTCTGGTCATATCTCTCAAACATGTCAGGGTTCTTTCGAGACATGCAAATCCGGCTGAAACCCAAAAACTGTGGGCAATAACTCATGAAAATGACCATAAAACACGAAAACGACGAGTTTTTAGGCATAACTCTCAAACATGTACCGGGTCTTAAGGTTGCTTTAAATAGCCCTAGAACCATAAAACTGTGGGCAATAGCTCATGATAACGGCCATAAAACAAGAAAACGACGAGTTTCTGGTCATATCTTTCCAACATGTATCAGGTCGGAAGGTCACTGTAAATCGCCCTAGAACCCCTAAACTGTGGACAATAGCTCATGAAAACGGCCATAAACGCAGCGAGACGACGAGTTCTGGTCATATCTCTCAAACATGTCAGGGTTCTTTCGAGACATGCAAATCCGGCTGAAACCCCAAAAACTGTGGGCAATAACTCATGAAAATGACCATAAAACACGAAAACGACGAGTTTTTAGGCATAACTCTCAAACATGTACCGGGTCTTGAGGTTGCTTTAAATAGCCCTTAGAACCATAAAACTGTGGGCAATAGCTCATGAAAACGGCATAAAACGCGAAAACGACGAGTTTCTTCATGTCTTTCCAACATGTATCAGGTCGGAAGGTTAGTGTAAATCGCCCTAGAACCCCTAAACAGTGGGCAATAGCTCATGAAAACGGCCATAAAACCGGAGAACGGCGAGTTTCTTGGTCATATCTCTCAAACATGTCAGGGTTCTTTCGAGACATGCAAATCCGGCTGAAACCCAAAAACCTGTGGGCAATAACTCATTAAAATGACCATAAAAACACGAAAACGACGATTTTTAGGCATAACTCTCAAACATGTACCGGGTCTTAAGGTTGCTTTAAATAGCCCTTGAACCATAACTGTGGGCAATAGCTCATGAAAACGGCCATAAAAAACGCGGAAAACGACGAGTTTCTGGTCATGTCTTTCCAACATGTATCAGGTCGGAAGGTTAGTGTAAATCGCCTAGAACCCATAAACAGTGGGTAATAGCTCATGAAAACGGCCATAAAACGCGAGAACGGCGAGTTTCTGGTCATATCTCTCAAACATGTCAGGGATCTTTCGAGACATGCAAATCCGGCTGAAACCCAAAACTGTGGGCAATAACTCATTAAAATGACATAAAACACGAAAAACGACGAGTTTTTAGGCATAACTCTCAAATATGTACCGGTCTTAAGGTTGCTTTAAATAGCCCTAGAACCATAAAACTGTGGGCAATAGCTCATGAAAACGGCCATAAAACAAGAAAACGATGAGTTTCTGGTCATATCTTTCCAACATGTATCAG
>CAJUWN010000970.1:0-59643 GCA_910589765.1 Avena atlantica
AAACGACCATAAAACAAGAAAAACGACGAGTTTCTGGTCATATATTTCCAACATGTATCAGGTCGGAAGGTCATTGTAAATCGCCCTAGAACCCCTAAACAGTGGGCACTAGCTCATGAAAACGGCCATAAAACGCGAGAACGTGAGTTTTGGTCATATCTCTCAAACATTCAGGGTTCTTTCGAGACATGCAAATCGGCTGAAACCCAAAAAACATGGGCAACTCATGAAAATGACCATAAACCACGAAAACGACGAGTTCTTAAGCATAACTCCAAACATGTATCCGGTCATAAGGTTGCTTTAAATAGCCTAGAACCATAAAACTATGGCAATAGCTCATGAAAACGGCCATAAAACGCGAAAAACGACGAGTTTTCTGGTCATATCTTTCCAACATGTATAAGGTCGGAAGGTCATTGTAAATCGCCCTAGAACCCCTAAACAGTGGGCAGTAGCTCATGGAAATGGCCATTAACCACGAAAACTACGAGTTTTTAGTCATATATCTCAATATTGTAACGGGTCTTACATGCCTTGAAAATCCAATTGGAACCAAAAAACCGTGGGCAATAACTCATAAAAATGGCCATAAACACGAAAAAAACGAGTTTTTAGGCATAACTCTCAAACATGTATCGGTCTTAAAGTCGTTGTAAATCGCCCTAGAACCCCAAAACTGTGGGCAATAGCTCATGAAAACGGCCATAAAACGCAAGAACGGAGAGTTTCTGGTCATATCTCTCAAACATGTCAGGGTTCTTTCGAGACATGCAAATCCGGCTGAAACCCAAAAACTGTGGGCAATAACTCATGAAAATGTCCATAAAACACGAAAACGACGAGTTTTTAGGCATAACTCTCAAATATGTACCGGTCTTAAGGTTAAATAGCCCTAGAACCATAAAACTGTGGGCAATAGCTCATGAAAACGACCATAAAACAAGAAAACGACGAGTTTCTGGTCATATCTTTCCAACATGTATCAGGTCGGAAGGTCACTGTAAATCGCCCTAGAACCCCTAAACTGTGGGCAATAGCTCATGAAAACGGCCATAAAAGCGGGAACGGCGAGTTTCTGGTCATATCTCAAAAATGTCAGGTTCTTTCGAGACATGCAAATCCGCAAAACCCAAAAACTGTGGCAAGCTCATGAAAACGACCATAAAACAAAAAACGACGAGTTCTGGTCATATATTCCAAATGTATCAGGTCGGAAGGTCATTGTAAATCGCCCTAGAACCCCTAAACAGTGGCACTAGCTCATGAAAACGGCCATAAAACGCGAAACGGTGAGTTTCTGGTCATATCTCTCAAACATGTCAGGGTTCTTTCGAGACATGCAAATCCGGCTGAAACCCAAAAACTATGGGCAATAACTCATGAAAATGACCATAAACCACGAAAACGACGAGTTTTTAGGCATAACTCTCAAACATGTATCGGTCTTAAGTTGCTTTTAAAAGCCCTAGAACCATAAACTATGGGCAGTAGCTCATGAAAACGGCCATAAAACGCGAAAACGACGAGTTTCTGGTCATATCTTTCCAACATGTATAAGGTCGGAAGGTCATTGTAAATCGCCCTAGAACCCCTAAACAGTGGGCATAGCTCATGGAAATGGCCATTAACACGAAACTACGAGTTTTTAGTCATATATCTCAATAATGTACGGGTCTTACATGCTGAAAATCCAATTGGAACAAAAAACTGTGGGCAATAACTCATAAAATGGCCATAAACACGAAAAAACGAGTTTTTAGGCATAACTCTCAAACATGTATCGGTCTTAAAGTCGTTGTAAATCGCCCTAGAACCCCAAAACTGTGGGCAATAGCTCATGAAAACGGCCATAAAACGCAAGAACGGAGAGTTTCTGGTCATATCTCTCAAACATGTCAGGGTTCTTTTCAAGACATGCAAATCCGGCTGAAACCCAAAAACTGTGGGCAATAACTCATGAAAATGACCATAAAACACGAAAACGACGAGTTTTTAGGCATAACTCTCAATATGTACCGGTCTTAAGGTTAAATAGCCCTAGAACCATAAAACTGTGGGCAATAGCTCATGAAAAGACCATAAAACAAGAAAACGACGAGTTTCTGGTCATATCTTTCCAACATGTATCAGGTCGGAAGGTCACTGTAAATCGCCCTAGAACCCCTAAACTGTGGGCAATAGCTCATGAAAACGGCCATAAAATGCGGGAACGGCGAGTTTCTGGTCATATCTCTCAAAAATGTCAGGGTCTTTCGAGACATGCAAATCCGGCTGAACCCAAAAACTGTGGGCAATAGCTCATGAAAACGACCATAAAACAAGAAAACGACGAGTTTCTGGCATATATTTCCAACATGTATCAGGTCGGAAAGGTCATTGTAAATCGCCCTAGAACCCCTAAACAGTGGGCACTAGCTCATGAAAACGGCCATAAAACGCGAGAACGGTGAGTTCTGGTCATATCTCTCAAACATGTCAGGGTTCTTTCGAGACATGCAAATCCGGCTGAAACCCAAAAACTATGGCAATCCATGAAAATGACCATAAACCACGAAAACGACGAGTTTTTAGGCATAACTCTCAAACATGTATCCGGTCTTAAGGTTGCTTTAAATAGCCCTAGAACCATAAACTATGGGCAATAGCTCATGAAAACGGCCATAAAACGCGAAAACGACGAGTTTCTGGTCATATCTTTCCAACATGTATAGGTCGGAAGGTCATTGTAAATCGCCCTAGAACCCCTAAACAGTGGGCAGTAGCTCATGGAAATGGCCATTAACCACGAAAACTACGAGTTTTTAGTCATATATCTCAATATTGTAACGGGTCTTACATGCCTTGAAAATCCAATTGGAACCAAAAAACCGTGGGCAATAACTCATAAAAATGGCCATAAACACGAAAAAAACGAGTTTTTAGGCATAACTCTCAAACATGTATCGGTCTTAAAGTCGTTGTAAATCGCCCTAGAACCCCAAAACTGTGGGCAATAGCTCATGAAAACGGCCATAAAACGCAAGAACGGAGAGTTTCTGGTCATATCTCTCAAACATGTCAGGGTTCTTTCAAGACATGCAAATCCGGCTGAAACCCAAAAACTGTGGGCAATAACTCATGAAAATGTCCATAAAACACGAAAACGACGAGTTTTTAGGCATAACTCTCAAATATGTACCGGTCTTAAGGTTAAATAGCCCTAGAACCATAAAACTGTGGGCAATAGCTCATGAAAACGACCATAAAACAAGAAAACGACGAGTTTCTGGTCATATCTTTCCAACATGTATCAGGTCGGAAGGTCACTGTAAATCGCCCTAGAACCCCTAAACTGTGGGCAATAGCTCATGAAAACGGCCATAAAATGCGGGAACGGCGAGTTTCTGGTCATATCTCTCAAAAATGTCAGGGTTCTTTCGAGACATGCAAATCCGGCTGAAACCCAAAAACTGTGGGCAATAGCTCATGAAAACGACCATAAAACAAGAAAACGACGAGTTTCTGGTCATATATTTCCAACATGTATCAGGTCGGAAGGTCATTGTAAATCGCCCTAGAACCCCTAAACAGTGGGCACTAGCTCATGAAAACGGCCATAAAACGCGAGAACGGTGAGTTTCTGGTCATATCTCTCAAACATGTCAGGGTTCTTTCGAGACATGCAAATCCGGCTGAAACCCAAAAACTATGGGCAACTCATGAAAATGACCATAAACCACGAAAACGACGAGTTTTTAGGCATAACTCTCAAACATGTATCCGGTCATAAGGTTGCTTTAAATAGCCCTAGAACCATAAAACTATGGGCAATAGCTCATGAAAACGGCCATAAAACGCGAAAACGACGAGTTTCTGGTCATATCTTTCCAACATGTATCAGGTCGGAAGGTCATTGTAAATCGCCCTAGAACCCCTAAACAGTGGGCAGTAGCTCATGAAAATGGCCATAAAACACGAAAACTACGAGTTTTGAGTCATATATCTCAAAATTGTAACGGGTCTTACGTGCCTTGAAAATCCAATTGGAACCAAAAAACCGTGGGCAATAACTCATAAAAATGGCCATAAACACGAAAAAGACGAGTTTTTAGGCATAACTCTCAAACATGTATCGGGTCTTAAAGTCGTTGTAAATCGCCCTAGAACCCCAAAACTGTGGGCAATAGCTCATGAAAACGGCCATAAAACGCAAGAACGGAGAGTTTCTGGTCATATCTCTCAAACATGTCAGGGTTCTTTCGAGACATGCAAATCCGGCTGAAACCCACAAACTGTGGGCAATAACTCATGAAAATGACCATAAAACACGAAAACGACGAGTTTTTAGGCATAACTCTCAAATATGTACCGGGTCTTAAGGTTTCTTTAAATAGCCCTAGAACCATAAAACTGTGGGCAATAGCTCATGAAAACGACCATAAAACAAGAAAACGACGAGTTTCTGGTCATATCTTTGCAACATGTATCAGGTCGGAAGGTCACTTAAATCGCCCTAGAACCCTAAACTGTGGGCAATAGCTCATGAAAACGGCCATAAAACACGAGAACGGCGAGTTTCTGGTCATATCTCTCAAAAATGTCAGGGTTCTTTCGAGACATGCAAATCCCGCTGAAACCCAAAAACCGTGGGCAATAACTCATGAAAATGACCATCAGACACGAAAACGACAAGTTTTTAGGCATAACTCTCAAACATGTATCGGGTCTTAAGGTTGCTTTAAATAGCCCTAGAACCATAAAACGGTGGGCAATAGCTCATGAAAACAGCCCTAAAATGCAAAAAACGACGAGTTTCTGGTCATATCTTTCCAACATGTATAAGGTCGGAAGGTCATTGTAAATCGCCCTAGAACCCCTAAACAGTGGGCAGTAGCTCATGGAAATGGCCATTAACCACGAAAATACGAGTTTTTAGTCATATATCTCAAAATTGTAACGGGTCTTACATGCCTTGAAAATCCAATTGGAACAAAAAACCGTGGGCAATAACTCATAAAAATGGCCATAAACACGAAAAAACGAGTTTTTAGGCATAACTCTCAAACATGTATCGGTCTTAAAGTCTTGTAAATCGCCTAGAACCCCAAAACTGTGGGCAATAGCTCATGAAAACGGCCATAAACGCAAGAACGGAGAGTTTCTGGTCATATCTCTCAAACATGTCAGGGTTCTTTCAAGACATGCAAATCCGGCTGAAACCCAAAACGTGGGCAATAACTCATGAAAATGACCATAAAACACGAAAACGACGAGTTTTAGGCATAACTCTCAAACATGTACCGGTCTTAAGGTTAAATAGCCCTAGAACATAAAAACTGTGGGCAATAGCTCATGAAAACGACCATAAAACAAGAAAACGACGAGTTTCTGGTCATATCTTTCCAACATGTATCAGGTCGGAAGGTCACTGTAAATCGCCCTAGAACCCCTAAACTGTGGGCAATAGCTCATGAAAACGGCCATAAAATGCGGGAACGGCGAGTTTCTGGTCATATCTCTCAAAAATGTCAGGGTTTTTCGAGAATGCAAATCCGGCTGAAACCCAAAAACTGTGGGCAATAGCTCATGAAAAGACCATAAAACAAGAAAACGACGAGTTTCTGGTCATATATTTCCAACATGTATCAGGTCGGAAGGTCATTGTAAATCGCCCTAGAACCCTAAACAGTGGGCACTAGCTCATGAAAACGGCCATAAACGCAGACGGTGAGTTTCTGGTCATATCTCTCAAACATGTCAGGGTTCTTTCAAGACATGCAAATCCGGCTGAAACCCAAAAACCGTGGGCAATAACTCATGAAAATGACCATAAACCACGAAAACGACGAGTTTTTAGGCATAACTCTCAAACATGTATCTGGTCTTAAGGTTGCTTTAAATAGCCCTAGAACCATAAAACTATGGGCAATAGCTCATGAAAAGGCCATAAACGCGAAAACGACGAGTTTCTGGTCATATCTTTCCAACATGTATAAGGTCGGAAGGTCATTGTAAATCGCCCTAGAACCCCTAAACAGTGGGCAGTAGCTCATGAAATGGCCATAAACCACGAAAACTACGAGTTTTTAGTCATATATCTCAAATTGTAACGGGTCTTACATGCCTTGAAATCCAACTGGAACAAAAAACCGTGGGCAATAACTCATAAAAATGGCCATAAACAACGAAAAAAGACGAGTTTTTAGGCATAACTCTCAAACATGTATCGGTCTTAAAGTCGTTGTAAATCGCCCTAGAACCAAAACTGTGGGCAATAGCTCATGAAAACGGCCATAAAACGCAGAACGGAGAGTTTCTGGTCATATCTCTCAAACATGTCAGGGTTCTTTCAAGACATGCAAATCGGCTGAAACCAAAAACTGTGGGCAATAACTCATGAAAATGAATAAACACGAAAACGACGAGTTTTTTAGGCATAACTCTCAATATGTACCGGTCTTAAGGTTAAATAGCCCTAGAACCATAAAACTGTGGGCAATAGCTCATGAAAACGACCATAAAACAAGAAAACGACGAGTTTCTGGTCATATCTTTCCAACATGTATCAGGTCGGAAGGTCACTGTAAATCGCCCTAGAACCCCTAAACTGTGGGCAATAGCTCATGAAAACGGCCATAAAATGCGGAACGGCGAGTTTCTGGTCATATCTCTCAAAAATGTCAGGTTCTTTCGAGACATGCAAATCGGCTGAAACCCAAAAACTGTGGGCAATAGCTCATGAAAACGACCATAAACAAGAAAACGACGAGTTTCTGGGCATATATTTCCAACATGTATCAGGTCGGAAGTCATTGTAAATCGCCCTAGAACCCCAAACAGTGGGCACTAGCTCATGAAAACGGCCATAAAACGCGAGAACGGTGAGTTTCTGGTCATATCTCTCAACATGTCAGGTTCTTTCGAGACATGCAAATCCGGCTGAAACCCAAAAACTATGGGCAACTCATGAAAATGACCATAAAACCACGAAAACGACGACTTTTTAAGGCATAACTCTCAAACATGTATCCGTCATAAGGTTGCTTTAAATAGCCCTAGAACCATAAAACTATGGGCAATAGCTCATGAAAACCATAAAACGCGAAAACGACGAGTTTCTGGTCATATATTTCCAACATGTATCAGGTCGGAAGGTCATTGTAAATCGCCCTAGAACCCCTAAACAGTGGGCACTAGCTCATGAAAACGGCCATAAAACGCGAAAACTACGAGTTTTTAGTTATATATCTAAAAATGTAACGGGTCTTACATTCCTTGAAAATCCAACTGGAACCAAAAAACGTGGGCAATAACTCATAAAATGGCCATAAACACGAAAAGACGAGTTTTTAGGCATAACTCTCAAAACATGTATCGGGTCTTAAAGTCGTTGTAAATCAACCTAGAACCCAAAATTGTGGGCAATAGCTCATGAAAACGGCCATAAAAACGCGAGAACGATAGTTTTCTGGTCATATCTCTCAAACATGTCAGGGGTTCTTTCGAGACATGCAAATCCGGCTGAAACCCAAAACTGTGGGCAATAACTCATGAAAATGACCATAAAACACGAAAACGACGAGTTTTAGGCATAACTCTCAAACATGTACGGTCTTAAGTTGCAATTAAATAGCCTGAAAACAAAAAACTGTGGGCAATAGCTCATGAAAACGACCATAAAACAAGAAAACGACGAGTTTCTGGTCATATATTTCCAACATGTATCAGGTCGGAAGGTCATTGTAAATCGCCCTAGAACCCCTAAACAGTGGGCAATAGCTCATGAAACGGCCATAAACCCGAGAACGGTGAGTTTCTGGTCATATCTCTCAAACATGTCAGGGTTCTTTCGAGCATCGCAATCCGGCTGAAACCCAAAACTGTGGGCAATAGCTCATGAAAAACGACCATAAACAAGAAAACGACGAGTTTCTGGTCATATATTTCAACATGTATCAGGTCGGAAGGTCATTGTAAATCGCCCTAGAACCCAAAACAGTGGGCACTAGCTAATGAAACGCCATAAAACGCGAGAATGTGAGTTTCTGGTCATATCTCTCAAACATGTCAGGGTTCTTTCGAGACATGCAATCCGGCTGAACCCAAAAACTATGGCACTCATGAAAATGACCATAAACCACGAAAACGACGAGTTCTAAGGCATAACTCTCAAACATGTATCCGGTCCATAAGGTTGCTTAAAATAGCCCTAGAACCATAAAACTATGGCAGTAGCTCATGAAAGCGGCCATAAACGCGAAAACGACGAGTTTCTGGTCATATCTTTCCAACATGTATCAGGTCGGAAGGTCATTGTAAATCGCCCTAGAACCCTAAACAGTGGGCAGTAGCTCATGGAAATGGCCATTAACCACGAAAACTACGAGTTTTTAGTCATATATCTCAATATTGTAACGGGTCTTACATGCCTTGAAAATCCAATTGGAACCAAAAAACCGTGGGCAATAACTCATAAAAATGGCCATAAACACGAAAAAAACGAGTTTTTAGGCATAACTCTCAAACATGTATCGGTCTAAAGTCGTTGTAAATCGCCCTAGAACCCAAAACTGTGGGCAATAGCTCATGAAAACGGCCATAAAACCGCAAGAACGGAGAGTTTTCTGGTCATATCTCTCAAACATGTCAGGGTTCTTTCAAGACATGCAAATCCGGCTAAAACCCAAAAACTGTGGGCAATAACTCATGAAAATGTCCATAAAACACGAAAACGACGAGTTTTTAGGCATAACTCTCAAATATGTACCGGTCTTAAGGTTAAATAGCCCTAGAACCATAAAACTGTGGGCAATAGCTCATGAAAACGACCATAAAACAAGAAAACGACGAGTTTCTGGTCATATCTTTCCAACATGTATCAGGTCGGAAGGTCACTGTAAATCGCCCTAGAACCCTAAACTGTGGCAATAGCTCATGAAACGGCCATAAAATGCCGGAAACGGCGAGTTTTCTGGTCATATCTCTCAAAAAATGTCAGGGTTCTTTCGAGACATGCAAATCCGGCTGAAACCCAAAAACTGTGGGCATAGCTCATGAAAACGACCATAAAACAAGAAAACGACGAGTTTCTGGTCATATATTTCCAACATGTATCAGGTCGGAAGGTCATTGTAAATCGCCCTAGAACCCCTAAACAGTGGGCACTAGCTAATGAAAACGGCCATAAAACGCGAGAACGGTGAGTTTCTGGTCATATCTCTCAAACATGTCAGGTTCTTTCGAGACATGCAAATCCGGCTGAAACCAAAAACTATGGGCAACTCATGAAAATGACCATACCACGAAAACGACGAGTTTTAAGGCATAACTCTCAAACATGTATCCGGTCCATAAGGTTGCTTTAAATAGCCCTAGAACCATAAACTATGGGCAATAGCTCATGAAAACGACCATAAAAACGCGAAAACGACGAGTTTCTGGTCATATCTTTCCAAATGTATCAGGTCGGAAGGTCATTGTAAATCGCCCTAGAACCCCTAAACAGTGGGCATAGCTCATGAAAACGGCCATAAACGCGAAAACTACGAGTTTTTAGTTATATATCTAAAAATGTAACGGGTCTTACATTCCTTGAAAATCCAACTGGAACCAAAAAACGTGGGCAATAACTCATAAAAATGGCCATAAACACGAAAAAGACGAGTTTTTAGGCATAACTCTCAAACATGTATCGGGTCTTAAAGTCGTTGTAAATCAACCTAGAACCCCAAAAATTGTGGGCAATAGCTCATGAAAACGGCCATAAAACGCGAGAACGATGAGTTTCTGGTCATATCTCTCAAACATGTCAGGGTTCTTTCGAGACATGCAAATCCGGCTGAAACCCAAAAACTGTGGGCAATAACTCATGAAAATGACCATAAAACACGAAAACGAGAGTTTTAGGCATAACTCTCAACATGCACCGGGTCTTAAGGTTGCATTAAATAGCCCTAGAAACAAAAACTGTGGGCAATACTCATGAAAACGACCATAAAACAAGAAACGACGAGTTTCCTGGTCATATATTTCCAACATGTATCAGGTCGGAAGGTCTTGTAAATCGCCCTAGAACCCTAAACAGTGGGCACTAGCTCATGAAAACGGCCATAAAACCCGAGAACGGTGAGTTTCTGGTCATATCTCTCAAACATGTCAGGGTTCTTTCAAGACATGCAAATCCGGCTGAAACCCAAAAACTGTGGGCAATAGCTCATGAAAACGACCATAAAACAAGAAAACGACGAGTTTCTGGTCATATATTTCCAACATGTATCAGGTCGGAAGGTCATTGTAAATCGCCCTAGAACCCCTAAACAGTGGGCACTAGCTAATGAAAACGGCCATAAAACGCGAGAACGGTGAGTTTCTGGTCATAATCTCTCAAACATGTCAGGGTTTCTCGAGACATGCAAATCCGGCTGAAACCCAAAAACTATGGGCAACTCATGAAAATGACCATAAACCACGAAAACGACGAGTTCTAAGGCATAACTCTCAAACATGTATCCGGTCATAAGGTTGCTTTAAATAGCCCTAGAACCATAAAACTATGGGCAGTAGCTCATGAAAGCGGCCATAAAACGCGAAAACGACGAGTTTCTGGTCATATCTTTCCAACATGTATCAGGTCGGAAGGTCATTGTAAATCGCCCTAGAACCCCTAAACAGTGGGCAGTAGCTCATGGAAATGGCCATTAACCACGAAAACTACGAGTTTTTAGTCATATATCTCAATATTGTAACGGGTCTTACATTCCTTGAAAATCCAATTGGAACCAAAAAACCGTGGGCAATAACTCATAAAAATGGCCATAAACACGAAAAAACGAGTTTTTAGGCATAACTCTCAAACATGTATCGGTCTTAAAGTCGTTGTAAATCGCCCTAGAACCCCAAAACTGTGGGCAATAGCTCATGAAAACGGCCATAAAACGCAAGAACGGAGAGTTTCTGGTCATATCTCTCAAACATGTCAGGGTTCTTTCAAGACATGCAAATCCGGCTGAAACCCAAAAACTGTGGGCAATAACTCATGAAAATGTCCATAAAACACGAAAACGACGAGTTTTTAGGCATAACTCTCAAATATGTACCGGTCTTAAGGTTAAATAGCCCTAGAACCATAAAACTGTGGGCAATAGCTCATGAAAACGACCATAAAACAAGAAAACGACGAGTTTCTGGTCATATCTTTCCAACATGTATCAGGTCGGAAGGTCACTGTAAATCGCCCTAGAACCCCTAAACTGTGGGCAATAGCTCATGAAAACGGCCATAAAATGCGGGAACGGCGAGTTTCTGGTCATATCTCTCAAAAATGTCAGGGTTCTTTCGAGACATGCAAATCCGGCTGAAACCCAAAAACTGTGGGCAATAGCTCATGAAAACGACCATAAAACAAGAAAACGACGAGTTTCTGGTCATATATTTCCAACATGTATCAGGTCGGAAGGTCATTGTAAATCGCCCTAGAACCCCTAAACAGTGTGGGCACTAGCTCATGAAAACGGCCATAAAACGCGAGAACGGTGAGTTTCTGGTCATATCTCTCAAACATGTCAGGGTTCTTTCAAGACATGCAAATCCGGCTGAAACCCAAAAACCGTGGGCAATAACTCATGAAAATGACCATAAACCACGAAAACGACGAGTTTTTAAGGCATAACTCAAACATGTATCCGGTCATAAGGTTGCTTTAAATAGCCCTAGAACCATAAAACTATGGGCAATAGCTCATGAAAACGGCCCTAAAACGCGAAAACGACGAGTTTCTGGTCATATCTTTCCAACATGTATAAGGTCGGAAGGTCATTGTAAACGCCCTAGAACCCCTAAACAGTGGGCAGTAGCTCATGAAAATGGCCATAAAACACGAAAACGACGAGTTTTTAGTCATATATCTCAAAATGTAACGGGTCTTACATGCCTGAAAATCCAATTGGAACCAAAAAACCGTGGGCAATAACTCATAAAAATGGCCATAAACACGAAAAAACGAGTTTTTAGGCATAACTCTCAAACATGTATCGGTCTTAAAGTCGTTGTAAATCGCCCTAGAACCCCAAAACTGTGGGCAATAGCTCATGAAAACGGCCATAAAACGCAAGAACGGAGTTTCTGGTCATATCTCTCAAACATGTCAGGGTTCTTTCGAGACATGCAAATCCGGCTGAAACCCAAAAACTGTGGGCAATAACTCATGAAAATGTCCATAAAACACGAAAACGACGAGTTTTTAGGCATAACTCTCAAATATGTACCGGTCTTAAGGTTAAATAGCCCTAGAACCATAAAACTGTGGGCAATAGCTCATGAAAACGACCATAAAACAAGAAAACGACGAGTTTCTGGTCATATCTTTCCAACATGTATCAGGTCGTTCACTGTAAATCGCCTAGAACCCTAAACTGTGGGCAATAGCTCATGAAAACGGCCATAAAAGCGGGAAACGGCGAGTTTCTGTCATATCTCTCAAAAATGTCAGGGTTCTTTCGAGACATGCAAATCCGGCTGAAAACCAAAAACGTGGGCAATAGCTCATGAAAACGACCATAAAACAAGAAAACGACGAGTTTCTGGTCATATATTTCCAACATGTATCAGGTCGGAAGGTCTTGTAAATCGCCCTAGAACCCCTAAACAGTGGGCAACTAGCTCATGAAAACGGCCATAAAACGCGAGAACGGTGAGTTTCTGGTCATATCTCTCAAACATGTCAGGGTTCTTTCGAGACATGCAAATCCGGCTGAAACCCAAAAACTATGGGCAACTCATGAAAATGACCATAAACCCGAAAACGACGAGTTTTTAGGCATAACTCTCAAACATGTATCCGGTCATAAGGTTGCTTTAAATAGCCCTAGAACCATAAAATATGGGCAATAGCTCATGAAAACGGCCATAAAACGCGAAAACGACGAGTTTCTGGTCATATCTTTCCAACATGTATCAGGTCGGAAGGTCATTGTAAATCGCCCTAGAACCCCTAAACAGTGGGCAGTAGCTCATGAAATGGCCATAAAACACGAAAACTACGAGTTTTGAGTCATATATCTCAAAATTGTAACGGGTCTTACGTCCTTGAAAATCCAATTGGAACCAAAAAACCGTGGGCAATACTCATAAAAATGGCCATAAACACGAAAAAGACGATTTTTAGGCATAACTCTCAAACATGTATCGGGTCTAAAGTCGTTGTAAATCGCCCTAGAACCCAAAACTGTGGGCAATAGCTCATGAAAACGGCCATAAAACGCAAGAACGAGAGTTTCTGGTCATATCTCTCAAACATGTCAGGGTTCTTTCGAGACATGCAAATCCGGCTGAAACCCAAAAACTGTGGGCAATAACTCATGAAATGACCATAAAACACGAAAACGACGAGTTTTAGGCATAACTCTCAAATATGTACCGGGTCTTAAGGTTTCTTTAAATAGCCCTAGAAACCATAAAACTGTGGGCAATAGCTCATGAAAACGACCATAAACAAGAAAACGACGAGTTTCTGGTCATATCTTTCCAACATGTATCAGGTCGGAAGGTCACTGTAAATCGCCCTAGAACCCCTAAACTGTGGGCAATAGCTCATGAAAACGGCCATAAAACGAGAACGGCGAGTTTTCTGGTCATATCTCTCAAAAATGTCAGGGTTCTTTCGAGACATGCAAATCCGGCTGAAACCCAAAACCGTGGGCAATAACTCATGAAAATGACCATAAAACACGAAACGACAAGTTTTTAGGCATAACTCTCAAACATGTATCGGGTCTTAAGGTTGCTTTAAATAGCCTAGAACCATAAAACGGTGGGCAATAGCTCATGAAAACACCCTAAAACGCAAAAACGACGAGTTTCTGGTCATATATCTTTCCAACATGTATCAGGTCAGGAAGGTCATTGTAAATCGCCCTAGAACCCCTAAACAGTGGGCACTAGCTCATGAAAACGGCCATAAAACGCGAAAACTACGAGTTTTTAGTCATATATCTAAAAATGTAACGGTCTTTACATTCTTGCAAATCCAATTGGAACCAAAAACCGTGGGCAATAACTCATAAAAATGGCCATAAACACGAAAAAAGACGATTTTTAGGCATAACTCTCAAACATGTATCGGGTCTTAAAGTCGTTGTAAAATCACCTAGAACCCCAAAATTGTGGGCAATAGCTCATGAAAACGGCCATAAAACGCGAGAACGATGAGTTTCTGGGTCATATTCTTCAAACATGTCAGGGTTCTTTCGAGACATGCAAATCCGGCGAAAAACCCAAAACTGTGGGCAATAACTCATGAAAATGACCATAAAACACGAAAACGACGAGTTTTTAGGCATAACTCTCAAACATGTACCGGGTCTTAAGGTTGCTTTAATAGCCGTAGAAACATAAAACTGTGGGCAATAGCTCATGAAAACGACCATAAAAACAGAAAACGACGAGTTTCTGGTCATATATTCCAACATGTATCAGGTCGGAAGGTCATTGTAAATCGCCCTAGAACCCCTAAACAGTGGGCACTAGCTCATGAAAACGGCCATAAAACGCGAGAACGGTGAGTTTCTGGTCATATCTCTCAAACATGTCAGGTTCTTTCGAGACATGCAAATCCGGCTGAAACCCAAAAACTATGGGCAACTCATGAAAATGACCATAAACCACGAAACGACGAGTTTTTTAGGCATAACTCTCAAACATGTATCCGGTCATAAGGTTGCTTTAAATAGCCTAGAACCATAAAACTATGGGCAATGGCTCATGAAAACGGCCATAAAACGTGAAAACGACGAGTTTCTGGTCATATCTTTCCAACATGTATCAGGTCGGAAGGTCATTGTAAATCGCCCTAGAACCCCTAAACAGTGGGCAGTAGCTCATGAAAATGGCCATAAAACACGAAAACTACGAGTTTTTGAGTCATATATCTCAAAATGTAACGGGTTCTTACATGCCTTGAAAATCCAATGGAACCAAAAAACCGTGGGCAATAACTCATAAAAATGGCCATAAACACGAAAAAACGAGTTTTTAGGCATAACTCTCAAACATGTATCGGTCTTAAAGTCGTTGTAAATCGCCCTAGAACCCCAAAACTGTGGGCAATAGCTCATGAAAACGGCCATAAAACGCAAGAACGGAGAGTTTCTGGTCATATCTCTCAAACATGTCAGGGTTCTTTCGAGACATGCAAATCCGGCTGAAACCCAAAAACTGTGGGCAATAACTCATGAAAATGACCATAAAACACGAAAACGACGAGTTTTTAGGCATAACTCTCAAATATGTACCGGGTCTTAAGGTTGCTTTAAATAGCCCTAGAACCATAAAACTGTGGGCAATAGCTCATGAAAACGACCATAAAACAAGAAAACGACGAGTTTCTGGTCATATCTTTCCAACATGTATCAGGTCGGAAGGTCACTGTAAATCGCCCTAGAACCCCTAAACTGTGGGCAATAGCTCATGAAAACGGCCATAAAACACGAGAACGGCGAGTTTCTGGTCATATCTCTCAAAAATGTCAGGGTTCTTTCGAGACATGCAAATCCGGCTGAAACCCAAAAACCGTGGGCAATAACTCATGAAAATGACCATCAGACACGAAAACGACAAGTTTTTAGGCATAACTCTCAAACATGTATCGGGTCTTAAGGTCTTTAAATAGCCCTAGAACCATAAAACGGTGGGCAATAGCTCATGAAAACGGCCCTAAACGCAAAACGACGAGTTTCTGGTCATATCTTTCCAACATGTATCAGGTCGGAAGGTCAATGTAAATCGCCCTAGAACCCCTAAACAGTGGGCACTAGCTCATGGAAACGGCCATAAAACGCGAAAACTACGAGTTTTTAGTCATATATCTAAAAATGTAACGGGTCTTACATTCCTTGCAAATCCAATTGGAACCAAAAACTGTGGGCAATAACTCATAAAAATGGCCATAAACACGAAAAAGACGAGTTTTTAGGCATAACTCTCAAACATGTATCGGGTCTTAAAGTCGTTGTAAATCACCCTAGAACCCCAAAATTGTGGGCAATAGCTCATGAAAACGGCCATAAAACGCGAGAACGATGAGTTTCTGGTCATATATCTCAAACATGTCAGGGTTCTTTCGAGACATGCAAATCCGGCTAAACCCAAAAACTGTGGGCAATAACTCATGAAAATGACCATAAACACGAAAACGACGAGTTTTGGCATAACTCTCAAACATGTACCGGGTCTTAAGGTTGCTTTAAATAGCCGTAGAAACATAAAACTGTGGGCAATAGCTCATGAAAATGACCATAAAACAAGAAAACGACGAGTTTCTGGTCATATATTTCCAACATGTATCAGGTCGGAAGGTCATTGTAAATCGCCCTAGAACCCCTAAACAGTGGGCACTAGCTCATGAAAACGGCCATAAAACGCGAGAACGGTGAGTTTCTAGTCATATCTCTCAAACATGTCAGGGTTCTTTCGAGACATGCAAATCCGGCTGAAACCCAAAAACTATGGGCAACTCATGAAAATGACCATAAACCACGAAAATGACGAGTTTTTAGGCATAACTCTCAAACATGTATCTGATCTTAAGGTTGCTTTAAATAGCCCTAGAACCATAAAACTATGGGCAGTAGCTCATAAAAACGGCCATAAAACGCGAAAACGACGAGTTTCTGGTCATATCTTTCCAACATGTATAAGGTCGGAAGGTCATTGTAAATCGCCCTAGAACCCCTAAACAGTGGGCAGTAGCTCATGGAAATGGCCATTAACCACGAAAACTACGAGTTTTAGTCATATATCTCAAAATTGTAACGGGTCTTACATGCCTTGAAAATCCAATTGGAACCAAAAAACCGTGGGCAATAACTCATAAAAATGGCCATAAACACGAAAAAGACGAGTTTTTAGGCATAACTCTCAAACATGTATCAGGTCTTAAAGTCGTTGTAAATCGCCCTAGAACCCCAAACTGTGGGCAATAGCTCATGAAAACGGCCCATAAAACGCAAGAACAGAGAGTTTCTGGTCATATCTCTCAAACATGTCAGGGTTCTTTCGAGACATGCAAATCCGATTGAACCCAAAAACTGTGGGCAATAACTCATGAAAATGACCATAAAACACGAAAACGACGAGTTTTTAGGCATAACTCTCAAATATGTACCGGTCTTAAGGTTAAATAGCCCTAGAACCATAAAACTGTGGGCAATAGCTCATGAAAACGACCATAAAACAAGAAAACGACGAGTTTCTGGTCATATCTTTCCAACATGTATCAGGTCGGAAGGTCACTGTAAATCGCCCTAGAACCCCTAAACTGTGGGCAATAGCTCATGAAAACGGCCATAAAACGCGAGAACGGCGAGTTTCTGGTCATATCTCTCAAAAATGTCAGGGTTCTTTCGAGACATGCAAATCCGGCTGAAACCAAAAACTGTGGGCAATAGCTCATGAAACGACCATAAAACAAGAAAACGACGAGTTTCTGGTCATATATTTCCAACATGTATCAGGTCGGAAGGTCATTGTAAATCGCCCTAGAACCCCTAAACAGTGGGCACTAGCTCATGAAAACGGCCATAAAACGCGAGAACGGTGAGTTTCTGGTCATATCTCTCAAACATGTCAGGGTTCTTTCGAGACATGCAAATCCGGCTGAAACCCAAAAACTATGGGCAACTCATGAAAATGACCATAAACCACGAAAACGACGAGTTTTTAGGCATAACTCTCAAACATGTATCCGGTCTTAAGGTTGCTTTAAATAGCCCTAGAACCATAAAACTATGGGCAATAGCTCATGAAAACGGCCATAAAACGCGAAAACGACGAGTTTCTGGTCATATCTTCAACATGTATCAGGTCGGAAGGTCATTGTAAATCGCCCTAGAACCCCTAAACAGTGGGCAGTAGCTCATGAAAATGGCCATAAAACACGAAAACTACGAGTTTTTAGTCATAATCTCAAAATGTAACGGGTCTTACATGCCTTGAAAATCCAATTGGAACCAAAAAACCGTGGGCAATAACTCATAAAAATGGCCATAAACACGAAAAAGACGAGTTTTTAGGCATAACTCTCAAACATGTATCGGGTCTTAAAGTCGTTGTAAATCGCCCTAGAACCCCAAAACTGTGGGCAATAGCTCATGAAACGGCCATAAAACGCAAGAACGGAGAGTTTCTGGTCATATCTCTCAAACATGTCAGGGTTCTTTCGAGACATGCAAATCCGGCTGAAACCCAAAAACTGTGGGCAATAACTCATGAAAATGACCATAAAACACGAAACGACGGTTTTTAGGCATAACTCTCAATATGTACCGGGTCTTAAGGTTGCTTTAAATAGCCCTAGAACCATAAAACTGTGGGCAATAGCTCATGAAAACGACCATAAAACAAAAAACGACGAGTTTCTGGTCATATCTTTCCAACATGTATCAGGTCGAAGGTCACTGTAAATCGCCCTAGAACCCCTAAACTGTGGGCAATAGCTCATGAAAACGGCATAAAACACGAGAACGGCGAGTTTCTGGTCATATCTCTCAAAAATGTCAGGGTTCTTTCGAGACATGCAAATCCGGCTGAAACCCAAAACCGTGGGCAATAACTCATGAAAATGACCATCAAACCGAAAACGACAAGTTTTTTAGGCATAACTCTCAACATGTATCGGGTCTTAAGGTTGCTTTAAATAGCCCTAGAACCATAAACGGTGGGCAATAGCTCATGAAAACAGCCCTAAAACGCAAAAACGACGAGTTTCTGGTCATATCTTTCCAACATGTATCAGGTCGGAAGGTCATTGTAAATCGCCCTAGAACCCCTAAACAGTGGGCACTAGCTCATGAAAACGGCCATAAAACGCGAAAACTACGAGTTTTTAGTCATATATCTAAAAATGTAATGGGTCTTACATTCCTTGCAAATCCAATTGGAACCAAAAACCGTGGCAATAACTCATAAAAATGCCATAAACACGAAAAAAGACGAGTTTTTAGGCATAACTCTCAAACATGTATCGGGTCTTAAAGTCGTTGTAAATCACCCTAGAACCCCAAAATTGTGGGCAATAGCTCATGAAAACGGCCATAAAACGCGAGAACGATGAGTTTCTGGTCATATATCTCAAACATGTCAGGGTTCTTTCGAGACATGCAAATCCGGCTAAAACCCAAAAACTGTGGGCAATAACTCATGAAAATGACCATAAAACACAAAACGACGAGTTTTTAGGCATAACTCTCAAACATGTACCGGTCTTAAGGTTGCTTTAAATAGCCGTAGAAACATAAAACTGTGGGCAATAGCTCATGAAAATGACCATAAAACAAGAAAAACGACGAGTTTCTGGTCATATATTTCCAACATGTATCAGGTCGGAAGTCATTGTAAATCGCCCTAGAACCCCTAAACAGTGGGCACTAGCTCATGAAAACGGCCATAAAACGCGAGAACGGTGAGTTTGGTCATATCTCTCAACATGTCAGGGTTCTTTCGAGACATGCAAATCCGGCTGAAACCCAAAAACTATGGCAACTCATGAAAATGACCATAAACCACGAAAACGACGAGTTTTTAGGCATAACTCTCAAACATGTATCCGGTCTTAAGGTTGCTTTAATAGCCCTAGAACCATAAAACTATGGGCAATAGCTCATGAAAACGGCCATAAAACGCGAAAAACGACGAGTTTCTGGTCATATCTTTCCAACATGTATCAGGTCGGAAGGTCATTGTAAATCGCCCTAGAACCCCTAAACAGTGGGCAGTAGCTCATGAAAATGGCCATAAAACACGAAAACTACGAGTTTTTAGTCATATATCTCAAAATGTAACGGGTCTTACATGCCTTGAAAATCCAATTGGAACCAAAAAACCGTGGGCAATAACTCATAAAAATGGCCATAAACACGAAAAAGACGAGTTTTTAGGCATAACTCTCAAACATGTATCGGGTCTAAAGTCGTTGTAAATCGCCCTAGAACCCCAAAACTGTGGGCAATAGCTCATGAAAACGGCCATAAAACGCAAGAACGGAGAGTTTTGGTCATATCTCTCAAACATGTCAGGGTTCTTTCGAGACATGCAAATCCGGCTGAAACCCAAAAACTGTGGGCAATAACTCATGAAAATGACCATAAAACACGAAAACGACGAGTTTTTAGGCATAACTCTCAATATGTACCGGGTCTTAAGTTGCTTTAAATAGCCTAGAACCATAAAACTGTGGGCAATAGCTCATGAAAACGACCATAAAACAAGAAAACGACGAGTTTCTGGTCATATCTTTCCAACATGTATCAGGTCGGAAGGTCAACTTGTAAATCGCCCTAGAACCCTAAACTGTGGGCAATAGCTCATGAAAACGGCCATAAAACACGAGAACGGCGAGTTTCTGGTCATATCTCTCAAATGTCAGGGTTCTTTCGAGACATGCAAATCCGGCTGAAACCCAAAACCGTGGGCAATAACTCATGAAAATGACCATCAAACACGAAAAACGACAAGTTTTTAGGCATAACTCTCAAACATGTATCGGGTCTTAAGGTTGCTTTAAATAGCCCTAGAACCATAAAACGGTGGGCAATAGCTCATGAAAACGGCCCTAAAACGCAAAAAGACGAGTTTCTGGTCATATCTTTCCAACATGTATCAGGTCGGAAGGTCATTGTAAATCGCCCTAGAACCCCTAAACAGTGGGCACTAGCTCATGAAAACGGCCATAAAACGCGAAAACTACGAGTTTTTAGTCATATATCTAAAAATGTAACGGGTCTTACATTCCTTGCAAATCCAATTGGAACCAAAAACCGTGGGCAATAACTCATAAAAATGGCCATAAACACGAAAAAGACGAGTTTTTAGGCATAACTCTCAAACATGTATCGGGTCTTAAAGTCGTTGTAAATCACCCTAGAACCCCAAAATGTGGGCAATAGCTCATGAAAACGGCCATAAAACGCGAGAACGATGAGTTTCTGGTCATATATCTCAAACATGTCAGGGTTCTTTCGAGACATGCAAATCCGGCTGAAACCCAAAAACTGTGGGCAATAACTCATGAAAATGACCATAAAACACGAAAACGACGAGTTTTTAGGCATAACTCTCAAACATGTACCGGTCTTAAGGTTGCTTTAAAATAGCCGTAGAAACATAAAACTGTGGGCAATAGCTCATGAAAATGACCATAAAACAAGAAAACGACGAGTTTCTGGTCATATATTTCCAACATGTATCAGGTCAGAAGGTCATTGTAAATCGCCCTAGAACCCCTAAACAGTGGGCAATAGCTCATGAAAACGGCCATAAAACGCGAGAACGGTGAGTTTCTAGTCATATCTCTCAAACATGTCAGGATTCTTTCGAGACATGCAAATCCGGCTGAAACCCAAAAACTATGGGCAACTCATGAAAATGACCATAAACCACGAAAATGACGAGTTTTTAGGCATAACTCTTAAACATGTATCTGATCTTAAGGTTGCTTTAAATAGCCCTAGAACCATAAAACTATGGGCAGTAGCTCATAAAAACGGCCATAAAACGTGAAAACGACGAGTTTCTGGTCATATCTTTCCAACATGTATAAGGTCGGAAGGTCATTGTAAATCGCCCTAGAACCCCTAAACAGTGGGCAGTAGCTCATGGAAATGGCCATTAACCACGAAAACTATGAGTTTTTAGTCATATATCTCAAAATTGTAACGGGTCTTACATGCCTTGAAAATCCAATTGGAACCAAAAAACCGTGGGCAATAACTCATAAAAATGGCCATAAACACGAAAAAGACGAGTTTTTAGGCATAACTCTCAAACATGTATCGGGTCTTAAAGTCGTTGTAAATCGCCCTAGAACCCCAAAACTGTGGGCAATAGCTCATGATAACGGCCATAAAACGCAAGAACAGAGAGTTTTTGGTCATATCTCTCAAACTTGTCAGGGTTCTTTCGAGACATGCAAATCCGATTGAACCCAAAAACTATGGGCAATAACTCATGAAAATGACCATAAAACACGAAAACGACGAGTTTTTAGGCATAACTCTCAAATATGTACCGGTCTTAAGGTTAAATAGCCCTAGAACCATAAAACTGTGGGCAATAGCTCATGAAAACGACCATAAAACAAGAAAACGATGAGTTTCTGGTCATATCTTTCCAACATGTATCAGGTCGGAAGGTCACTGTAAATCGCCCTAGAACCCCTAAACTGTGGGCAATAGCTCATGAAAACGGCCATAAAACGCGAGAACGGCGAGTTTCTGGTCATATCTCTCAAAAATGTCGGGTTCTTTTCGAGACATGCAAATCCGGCTGAAACCCAAAAACTGTGGGCAATAGCTCATGAAAACGACCATAAAACAAGAAAACGACGAGTTTCTGGTCATATATTTCCAACATGTATCAGGTCGGAAGGTCATTGTAAATCGCCCTAGAACCCCTAAACAGTGGGCACTAGCTCATGAAAACGGCCATAAAACGCGAGAACGGTGAGTTTCTGGTCATATCTCTCAAACATGTCAGGGTTCTTTCGAGACATGCAAATCCGGCTGAAACCCAAAAACTATGGGCAACTCATGAAAATGACCATAAACCACGAAAACGATGAGTTTTTAGGCATAACTCTCAAACATGTATCCGGTCTTAAGGTTGCTTTAAATAGCCCTAGAACCATAAACTATGGGCAATAGCTCATGAAAAACGACCATAAAACGCGAAAACGACGAGTTTCTGGTCATATCTTCTCCAACATGTATCAGGGTCGGAAGGTCATTGTAAATCGCCCTAGAACCCCTAAACAGTGGGCAGTAGCTCATGAAAATGGCCATAAAACACGAAAACTACGAGTTTTTAGTCATATATCTCAAAAATGTAACGGGTCTTACATGCCTTGAAAATCCAATTGGAACCAAAAAACCGTGGGCAATAACTCATAAAAATGGCCACAAACACGAAAAGGAGAGTTTTTTGGCATAACTCTCAAACATGTATCGGGTCTTAAATTCGTTGTAAATCGCCCTAGAACCCCTAAACAGTGGCACATTAGCTCATGGAAACGGCCCATAAAACGCGAAAACTACGAGTTTTTAGTCATATATCTAAAAATGTAACGGGTCTTACATTCCTTGCAAATCCAATTGGAACCAAAAACCGTGGGCAATAACTCATAAAAATGGCCATAAACACGAAAAAAGACGAGTTTTTAGGCATAACTCTCAAACATGTATCGGGTCTTAAAGTCGTTGTAAATCACCCTAGAACCCCCAAAATTGTGGGCAATAGCTCATGAAAACGGCCATAAAACGCGAGAACGATGAGTTTCTGGTCATATATCTCAAACATGTCAGGGTTCTTTCGAGACATGCAAATCCGGCTAAAACCCAAAAACTGTGGGCAATAACTCATGAAAATGACCATAAAACACGAAAACGACGAGTTTTAGGCATAACTCTCAAACATGTACCGGGTCTTAAGGTTGCTTTTAAATAGCCGTAGAACATAAAATGTGGGCAATAGCTCATGAAAATGACCATAAAAACAAGAAAACGACGAGTTTCTGGTCATATATTCCAACATGTATCAGGTCAGAAGGTCATTGTAAATCGCCCTAGAACCCCTAAACAGTGGGCACTAGCTCATGAAAACGGCCATAAACGCGAGAAACGGTGAGTTTCTAGTCATATCTCTCAAACATGTCAGGATTCTTTCGAGACATGCAAATCCGGCTGAAACCCAAAAACTATGGGCAACTCATGAAAATGACCATAAACCACGAAAATGACGAGTTTTTAGGCATAACTCTCAAACATGTATCTGATCTTAAGGTTGCTTTAAATAGCCCTAGAACCATAAAACTATGGGCAGTAGCTCATAAAAACGGCCATAAAACGTGAAAACGACGAGTTTTCTGGTCATATCTTTCCAAATGTATAAGGTCGGAAGGTCATTGTAAATCGCCCTAGAACCCCTAAACAGTGGGCAGTAGCTCATGGAAATGGCCATAACCACGAAAACTATGAGTTTTTAGTCATATATCCCAAAATTGTAACGGGTCTTACATGCTGCCTTGAAAATCCAATTGGAACCAAAAACCGTGGGCAATAACTCATAAAAATGGCCATAAACACGAAAAAGACGAGTTTTTTAGGCATAACTCTCCAAAACATGTATCGGGTCTTAAAGTCGTTGTAAATCGCCCTAGAACCCCAAAACTGTGGGCAATAGCTCATGATAACGGCCATAAAACGCAAGAACAGAGAGTTTCTGGTCATATCTCTCAAACTTGTCAGGGTTCTTTCGAGACATGCAAATCCGATTGAACCCAAAAACTATGGGCAATAACTCATGAAAATGACCATAAAACACGAAAACGACGAGTTTTTAGGCATAACTCTCAAATATGTACCGGTCTTAAGGTTAAATAGCCCTAGAACCATAAAACTGTGGGCAATAGCTCATGAAAACGACCATAAAACAAGAAAACGATGAGTTTCTGGTCATATCTTTCCAACATGTATCAGGTCCGGGTAAGACTGTAAATCGCCCTAGAACCCCTAAACTGTGGGCAATAGCTCATGAAAACGGCCATAAAACGCGAGAACGGCGAGTTTCTGGTCATATCTCTCAAAAATGTCAGGGTTCTTTCGAGACATGCAAATCCGGCTGAAACCCAAAAACTGTGGGCAATAGCTCATGAAAACGACCATAAAACAAGAAAACGACGAGTTTCTGGTCATATATTTCCAACATGTATCAGGTCGGAAGGTCATTGTAAATCGCCCTAGAACCCCTAAACAGTGGGCACTAGCTCATGAAAACGGCCATAAAACGCGAGAACGGTGAGTTTCTGGTCATATCTCTCAAACATGTCAGGGTTCTTTCGAGACATGCAAATCCGGCTGAAACCCAAAAACTATGGGCAACTCATGAAAATGACCATAAACCACGAAAACGAGAGTTTTTAGGCATAACTCTCAAACATGTATCCGGTCTTAAGGTTGCTTTAAATAGCCCTAGAACCATAAAACTATGGGCAATAGCTCATGAAAACGACCATAAACGCGAAAACGACGAGTTTCTGGTCATATCTTTCCAACATGTATCAGGTCGGAACGTCATTGTAAATCGCCCTAGAACCCCTAAACAGTGGGCAGTAGCTCATGAAAATGGCCATAAAACACGAAAACTACGAGTTTTTAGTCATATATCTCAAAAATGTAACGGGTCTTACATGCCTTGAAAATCCAATTGGAACCAAAAAACCGTGGGCAATAACTCATAAAAATGGCCACAAACACGAAAAGGAAGAGTTTTTTGGCATAACTCTCAAACATGTATCGGGTCTTAAAGTCGTTGTAAATCGCCCTAGAACCCCAAAACTGTGGGCAATAGCTCATGAAAACGGCCATAAAAGCGCGAGAACGGCGAGTTTCTGGTCATATCTCTCAAACATGTCAGGGTTCTTTCGAGACATGCAAATCCGGCTGAAACCCAAAAACTGTGGGCTATAAAACACGAAAACGACGAGTTTTTAGGCATAACTCTCAAATATGTACCGGGTCTTAAGGTGCTTTAAATAGCCCTAGAACCATAAAACTGTGGGCAATAGCTCATGAAAACGACCATAAAACAAGAAAACGACGAGTTTCTGGTCATATCTTTCCAACATGTATCAGGTCGGAAGGTCACTGTAAATCGCCCTAGAACCCCTAAACTGTGGGCAATAGCTCATGAAAACGGCCATAAAACACGAGAACGGCGAGTTTCTGGTCATATCTCTCAAAAATGTCAGGGTTCTTTCGAGACATGCAAATCCGGCTGAAACCCAAAAACCGTGGGCAATAACTCATGAAAATGACCATCAGACACGAAAACGACAAGTTTTTAGGCATTACTCTCAAACATGTATCGGGTCTTAAGGTTGCTTTAAATAGCCCTAGAACCATAAAACGGTGGGCAATAGCTCATGAAAACAGCCCTAAAACGCAAAAACGACGAGTTTCTGGTCATATCTTTCCAACATGTATCAGGTCGGAAGGTCAATGTAAATCGCCCTAGAACCCTAAACAGTGGGCACTAGCTCATGAAAACGGCCATAAAACGCGAAAACTACGAGTTTTTAGTCATATATCTAAAAATGTAACGGGTCTTACATTCCTTGCAAATCCAATTGGAACCAAAAACCGTGGGCAATAACTCATAAAAATGGCCATAAACACGAAAAAGACGAGTTTTTAGGCATAACTCTCAAACATGTATCGGGTCTTAAAGTCGTTGTAAATCACCCTAGAACCCCAAAATTGTGGGCAATAGCTCATGAAAACGGCCATAAAACGCGAGAACGATGAGTTTCTGGTCATATATCTCAAACATGTCAGGGTTCTTTCGAGACATGCAAATCCGGCTAAAACCCAAAAAATGTGGGCAATAACTCATGAAAATGACCATAAAACACGAAAACGACGAGTTTTTAGGCATAACTCTCAAACATGTACCGGGTCTTAAGGTTGCTTTAAATAGCCGTAGAAACATAAAACTGTGGGCAATAGCTCATGAAAATGACCATAAAACAAGAAAACGACGAGTTTCTGGTCATATATTTCCAACATGTATCAGGTCGGAAGGTCATTGTAAATCGCCCTAGAACCCCTAAACAGTGGGCACTAGCTCATGAAAACGGCCATAAAACGCGAGAACGGTGAGTTTCTAGTCATATCTCTCAAACATGTCAGGATTCTTTCGAGACATGCAAATCCGGCTGAAACCCAAAAACTATGGGCAACTCATGAAAATGACCATAAACCACGAAAATGACGAGTTTTTAGGCATAACTCTCAAACATGTATCCGGTCTTAAGGTTGCTTTAAATAGCCCTAGAACCATAAAACTATGGGCAATAGCTCATGAAAACGGCCATAAAACGCGAAAACGACGAGTTTCTGGTCATATCTTTCCAACATGTATCAGGTCGGAAGGTCATTGTAAATCGCCCTAGAACCCCTAAACAGTGGGCAGTAGCTCATGAAAATGGCCATAAAACACGAAAACTACGAGTTTTTAGTCATATATCTCAAAAATGTAACGGGTCTTACATGCCTTGAAAATCCAATTGGAACCAAAAAACCGTGGGCAATAACTCATAAAAATGGCCACAAACACGAAAAAGACGAGTTTTTAGGCATAACTCTCAAACATGTATCGGGTCTTAAAGTCGTTGTAAATCACCCTAGAACCCCAAAACTGTGGGCAATAGCTCATGATAACGGCCATAAAACGCAAGAACAGAGAGTTTCTGGTCATATCTCTCAAACATGTCAGGGTTCTTTCGAGACATGCAAATCCGATTGAACCCAAAAACTATGGGCAATAACTCATGAAAATGACCATAAAACACGAAAACGACGAGTTTTTAGGCATAACTCTCAAATATGTACCGGTCTTAAGGTTAAATAGCCCTAGAACCATAAAACTGTGGGCAATAGCTCATGAAAACGACCATAAAACAAGAAAACGATGAGTTTCTGGTCATATCTTTCCAACATGTATCAGGTCGGAAGGTCACTGTAAATCGCCCTAGAACCCCTAAACTGTGGGCAATAGCTCATGAAAACGGCCATAAAACGCGAGAACGGCGAGTTTCTGGTCATATCTCTCAAAAATGTCATGGGTTCTTTCGAGACATGCAAATCCGCTGAAACCAAAAACTGTGGGCAATAGCTCATGAAAACGACCATAAAACAAGAAAACGACGAGTTTCTGGTCATATATTTCCAACATGTATCAGGTCGGAAGGTCATTGTAAATCGCCCTAGAACCCCTAAACAGTGGGCACTAGCTCATGAAAACGGCCATAAAACGCGAGAACGGTGAGTTTCTGGTCATATCTCTCAAACATGTCAGGGTTCTTTCGAGACATGCAAATCCGGCTGAAACCCAAAAACTATGGGCAACTCATGAAAATGACCATAAACCACGAAAACGACGAGTTTTTAGGCATAACTCTCAAACATGTATCCGGTCTTAAGGTTGCTTTAAATAGCCCTAGAACCATAAAACTATGGGCAATAGCTCATGAAAACGGCCATAAAACGCGAAAACGACGAGTTTCTGGTCATATCTTTCCAACATGTATCAGGTCGGAAGGTCATTGTAAATCGCCCTAGAACCCCTAAACAGTGGGCAGTAGCTCATGAAAATGGCCATAAAACACGAAAACTACGAGTTTCTGGTCATATCTCTCAAAAATGTCAGGGTTCTTTCGAGACATGCAAATCCGGCTGAAACCCAAAAACCGTGGGCAATAACTCATAAAAATGGCCATAAACACGAAAAAGACGAGTTTTTAGGCATAACTCTCAAACATGTATCGGGTCTTAAAGTCGTTGTAAATCGCCCTAGAACCCCAAAACTGTGGGCAATAGCTCATGAAAACGGCCATAAAACGCAAGAACGGAGAGTTTCTGGTCATATCTCTCAAACATGTCAGGGTTCTTTCGAGACATGCAAATCCGGCTGAAACCCAAAAACTGTGGGCAATAACTCATGAAAATGACCATAAAACACGAAAACGACGAGTTTTTAGGCATAACTCTCAAATATGTACCGGGTCTTAAGGTTGCTTTAAATAGCCCTAGAACCATAAAACTGTGGGCAATAGCTCATGAAAACGACCATAAAACAAGAAAACGACGAGTTTCTGGTCATATCTTTCCAACATGTATCAGGTCGGAAGGTCACTGTAAATCGCCCTAGAACCCCTAAACTGTGGGCAATAGCTCATGAAAACGGCCATAAAACACGAGAACGGCGAGTTTCTGGTCATATCTCTCAAAAATGTCAGGGTTCTTTCGAGACATGCAAATCCGGCTGAAACCCAAAAACGTGGGCAATAACTCATGAAAATGACCATCAACACGAAAACGACGAGTTTTTAGGCATAACTCTCAAACATGTATCGGGTCTTAAGGTTGCTTTAAATAGCCCTAGAACCATAAAACGGTGGGCAATAGCTCATGAAAACGGCCCTAAAACGCAAAAACGACGAGTTTCTGGTCATATCTTTCCAACATGTATCAGGTCGGAAGGTCAATGTAAATCGCCCTAGAACCCCTAAACAGTGGGCACTAGCTCATGAAAACGGCCATAAAACGCGAAAACTACGAGTTTTTAGTCATATATCTAAAAATGTAACGGGTCTTACATGCCTTGCAAATCCAATTGGAACCAAAAACCGTGGGCAATAACTCATAAAAATGGCCATAAACACGAAAAAGACGAGTTTTTAGGCATAACTCTCAAACATGTATCGGGTCTTAAAGTCGTTGTAAATCGCCCTAGAACCCCAAAATTGTGGGCAATAGCTCATGAAAACGGCCATAAAACGCGAGAACGATGAGTTTCTGGTCATATATCTCAAACATGTCAGGGTTCTTTCGAGACATGCAAATCCGGCTGAAACCCAAAAACTGTGGGCAATAACTCATGAAAATGACCATAAAACACGAAAACGACGAGTTTTTAGGCATAACTCTCAAACATGTACCGGGTCTTAAGGTTGCTTTAAATAGCCCTAGAAACATAAAACTGTGGGCAATAGCTCATGAAAATGACCATAAAACAAGAAAACGACGAGTTTCTGGTCATATATTTCCAACATGTATCAGGTCGGAAGGTCATTGTAAATCGCCCTAGAACCCCTAAACAGTGGGCACTAGCTCATGAAAACGGCCATAAAACGCGAGAACGGTGAGTTTCTGGTCATATCTCTCAAACATGTCAGGGTTCTTTCGAGACATGCAAATCCGGCTGAAACCCAAAACTGTGGGCAACTCATGAAAATGACCATAAACCACGAAAACGACGAGTTTTTAGGCATAACTCTCAAACATGTATCTGTCTTAAGGTTGCTTTAAATAGCCCTAGAACCATAAAACTATGGGCAATAGCTCATGAAAACGCCATAAAACGCGAAAACGACGAGTTTCTGGTCATATCTTTCCAACATGTATCAGGTCGGAAGGTCATTGTAAATCGCCCTAGAACCCCTAAACAGTGGGCAGTAGCTCATGGAAATGGCCATTAACCACGAAAACTACGAGTTTTTAGTCATATATCTCAAAATTGTAACGGTCTTACATGCCTTGAAAATCCAATTGAACCAAAAAAACGTGGGCAATAACTCATAAAAATGGCCATAAACACGAAAAAGACGAGTTTTTAGGCATAACTCTCAAACATGTATCGGGTCTTAAAGTCGTTGTAAATCGCCCTAGAACCCCAAAACTGTGGGCAATAGCTCATGAAAACGGCCATAAAACGCAAGAACAGAGTTTCTGGTCATATCTCTCAAACATGTCAGGGTTCTTTCGAGACATGCAAATCCGGCTGAAACCCAAAAACTGTGGGCAATAACTCATGAAAATGACCATAAAACACGAAAACGACGAGTTTTTAGGCATAACTCTCAAATATGTACCGGTCTTAAGGTTAAATAGCCCTAGAACCATAAAACTGTGGGCAATAGCTCATGAAAACGACCATAAAACAAGAAAACGACGAGTTTCTGGTCATATCTTTCCAACATGTATCAGGTCGGAAGGTCACTGTAAATCGCCCTAGAACCCCTAAACTGTGGGCAATAGCTCATGAAAACGGCCATAAAACGCGAGAACGGCGAGTTTCTGGTCATATCTCTCAAAAATGTCAGGGTTCTTTCGAGACATGCAAATCCGGCTGAAACCCAAAAACTGTGGGCAATAGCTCATGAAAACGACCATAAAACAAGAAAACGACGAGTTTCTGGTCATATATTTCCAACATGTATCAGGTCGGAAGGTCATTGTAAATCGCCCTAGAATCCGTAAACTGTGGGCACTAGCTCATGAAAACGGCCATAAAACGCGAGAACGGTGAGTTTCTGGTCATATCTCTCAAACATGTCAGGGTTCTTTCGAGACATGCAAATCCGGCTGAAACCAAAAACTATGGGCAACTCATGAAAATGACCATAAACCACGAAAACGATGAGTTTTTAGGCATAACTCTCAAACATGTATCCGGTCTTAAGGTTGCTTTAAATAGACCTAGAACCATAAAACTATGGGCAATAGCTCATGAAAACGACCATAAAACGCGAAAACGACGAGTTTCTGGTCATATCTTTCCAACATGTATCAGGTCGGAAGGTCATTGTAAATCGCCCTAGAACCCCTAAACAGTGGGCAGTAGCTCATGAAAATGGCCATAAAACACGAAAACTACGAGTTTTTAGTCATATATCTCAAAAATGTAACGGGTCTTACATGCCTTGAAAATCCAATTGGAACCAAAAACCGTGGGCAATAACTCATAAAAATGGCCACAAACACGAAAAGAAGAGTTTTTTGGCATAACTCTCAAACATGTATCGGGTCTCAAAGTCGTTGTAAATCGCCCTAGAACCCCAAAACTGTGGGCAATAGCTCATGAAAACGGCCATAAAGCGCGAGAACGGCGAGTTTCTGGTCATATCTCTCAAACATGTCAGGGTTCTTTCGAGACATGCAAATCCGGCTGAAACCCAAAAACTGTGGGCAAACACGAAAACGACGAGTTTTTAGGCATAACTCTCAAATATGTACCGGGTCTTAAGGTTGCTTTAAATAGCCCTAGAACCATAAAACTGTGGGCAATAGCTCATGAAAACGACCATAAAACAAGAAAACGACGAGTTTCTGGTCATATCTTTCCAACATGTATCAGGTCGGAAGGTCACTGTAAATCGCCCTAGAACCCCTAAACTGTGGGCAATAGCTCATGAAAACGGCCATAAAACACGAGAACGGCGAGTTTCTGGTCATATCTCTCAAAAATGTCAGGGTTCTTTCGAGACATGCAAATCCGGCTGAAACCCAAAAACTGTGGGCAATAACTCATGAAAATGACCATCAACACCGAAAACGACAAGTTTTTAGGCATAACTCTCAAACATGTATCGGGTCTTAAGGTTGCTTTAAATAGCCCTAGAACCATAAAATGGTGGGCAATAGCTCATGAAAACGGCCCTAAAACGCAAAAACGACGAGTTTCTGGTCATATCTTTCCAACATGTATCAGGTCGGAAGGTCATTGTAAATCGCCCTAGAACCCCTAAACAGTGGGCACTAGCTCATGAAAACGGCCATAAAACGCGAAAACTACGAGTTTTTAGTCATATATCTAAAAATGTAACGGGTCTTACATTCCTTGCAAATCCAATTGGAACCAAAAACCGTGGGCAATAACTCATAAAAATGGCCATAAACACGAAAAAGACGAGTTTTTAGGCATAACTCTCAAACATGTATCGGGTCTTAAAGTCGTTGTAAATCACCCTAGAACCCAAAATTGTGGGCAATAGCTCATGAAAACAGCCATAAAACGCGAGAACGGCGAGTTTCTGGTCATATCTCTCAAAAATGTCAGGGTTCTTTCGAGACATGCAAATCCGGCTGAAACCCAAAAACTGTGGGCAATAGCTCATGAAAACGACCATAAAACAAGAAAACGACGAGTTTGGTCATATATTTCCAACATGTATCAGGTCGGAAGGTCATTGTAAATCGCCCTAGAACCCCTAAACAGTGGGCACTAGCTCATGAAAACGGCCATAAAACGCGAGAACGGTGAGTTTCTGGTCATATCTCTCAAACATGTCAGGGTTCTTTCGAGACATGCAAATCCGGCTGAAACCCAAAAACTATGGGCAACTCATGAAAATGACCATAAACCACGAAAACGACGAGTTTTTAGGCATAACTCTCAAACATGTATCCGGTCTTAAGGTTGCTTTAAATAGACCTAGAACCATAAAACTATGGGCAATAGCTCATGAAAACGACCATAAAACGCGAAAACGACGAGTTTCTGGTCATATCTTTCCAACATGTATCAGGTCGGAAGGTCATTGTAAATCGCCCTAGAACCCCTAAACAGTGGGCAGTAGCTCATGAAAATGGCCATAAAACACGAAAACTACGAGTTTTTAGTCATATATCTCAAAAATGTAACGGGTCTTACATGCCTTGAAAATCCAATTGGAACCAAAAAACCGTGGGCAATAACTCATAAAAATGGCCATAAACACGAAAAAGACGAGTTTTTTGGCATAACTCTCAAACATGTATCGGGTCTTAAAGTCGTTGTAAATCGCCCTAGAACCCCAAAACTGTGGGCAATAGCTCATGAAAACGGCCATAAAACGCGAGAACGGCGAGTTTCTGGTCATATCTCTCAAACATGTCAGGGTTCTTTCGAGACATGCAAATCCGGCTGAAACCCAAAAACTGTGGGCTATAAAACACGAAAACGACGAGTTTTTAGGCATAACTCTCAAAATGTACCGGGTCTTAAGGTTGCTTTAAATAGCCCTAGAACCATAAAACTGTGGGCAATAGCTCATGAAAACGACCATAAAACAAGAAAACGACGAGTTTCTGGTCATATCTTTCCAACATGTATCAGGTCGGAAGGTCACTGTAAATCGCCCTAGAACCCCTAAACTGTGGGCAATAGCTCATGAAAACGGCCATAAAACACGAGAACGGCGAGTTTCTGGTCATATCTCTCAAAAATGTCAGGGTTCTTTCGAGACATGCAAATCCGGCTGAAACCCAAAAACTGTGGGCAATAACTCATGAAAATGACCATCAAACACGAAAACGACAAGTTTTTAGGCATAACTCTCAAACATGTATCGGGTCTTAAGGTTGCTTTAAATAGCCCTAGAACCATAAAACGGTGGGCAATAGCTCATGAAAACAGCCCTAAAACGCAAAAACGACGAGTTTCTGGTCATATCTTTCCAACATGTATCAGGTCGGAAGGTCATTGTAAATCGCCCTAGAACCCCTAAAAAGTGGGCACTAGCTCATGAAAACGGCCATAAAACGCGAAAACTACGAGTTTTTAGTCATATATCTAAAAATGTAACGGGTCTTACATTCCTTGCAAATCCAATTGGAACCAAAAACCGTGGGCAATAACTCATAAAAATGGCCATAAACACGAAAAAGACGAGTTTTTAGGCATAACTCTCAAACATGTATCGGGTCTTAAAGTCGTTGTAAATCACCCTAGAACCCCAAAATTGTGGGCAATAGCTCATGAAAACGGCCATAAAACGCGAGAACGGCGAGTTTCTGGTCATATCTCTCAAAATGTCAGGGTTCTTTCGAGACATGCAAATCCGGCTGAAACCCAAAAACTGTGGGCAATAGCTCATGAAAACGACCATAAAACAAGAAAACGACGAGTTTCTGGTCATATATTTCCAACATGTATCAGGTCGGAAGGTCATTGTAAATCGCCCTAGAACCCCTAAACAGTGGGCACTAGCTCATGAAAACGGCCATAAAACGCGAGAACGGTGAGTTTCTGGTCATATCTCTCAAACATGTCAGGGTTCTTTCGAGACATGCAAATCCGGCTGAAACCCAAAAACTATGGGCAACTCATGAAAATGACCATAAACCACGAAAACGACGAGTTTTTAGGCATAACTCTCAAACATGTATCCGGTCTTAAGGTTGCTTTAAATAGCCCTAGAACCATAAAACTATGGGCAATAGCTCATGAAAACGACCATAAAACGCGAAAACGACGAGTTTCTGGTCATATCTTTCCAACATGTATCAGGTCGGAAGGTCATTGTAAATCGCCCTAGAACCCCTAAACAGTGGGCAGTAGCTCATGAAAATGGCCATAAAACACGAAAACTACGAGTTTTTAGTCATATATCTCAAAAATGTAACGGGTCTTACATGCCTTGAAAATCCAATTGGAACCAAAAAACCGTGGGCAATAACTCATAAAAATGGCCATAAACACGAAAAAGACGAGTTTTTTGGCATAACTCTCAAACATGTATCGGGTCTTAAAGTCGTTGTAAATCGCCCTAGAACCCCAAAACTGTGGGCAATAGCTCATGAAAACGGCCATAAAGCGCGAGAACGGCGAGTTTCTGGTCATATCTCTCAAACATGTCAGGGTTCTTTCGAGACATGCAAATCCGGCTGAAACCCAAAAACTGTGGGCAAACACGAAAACGACGAGTTTTTAGGCATAACTCTCAAATATGTACCGGGTCTTAAGGTTGCTTTAAATAGCCCTAGAACCATAAAACTGTGGGCAATAGCTCATGAAAACGACCATAAAACAAGAAAACGACGAGTTTCTGGTCATATCTTTCCAACATGTATCAGGTCGGAAGGTCACTGTAAATCGCCCTAGAACCCCTAAACTGTGGGCAATAGCTCATGAAAACGGCCATAAAACACGAGAACGGCGAGTTTCTGGTCATATCTCTCAAAAATGTCAGGGTTCTTTCGAGACATGCAAATCCGGCTGAAACCCAAAAACTGTGGGCAATAACTCATGAAAATGACCATCAAACACGAAAACGACAAGTTTTTAGGCATAACTCTCAAACATGTATCGGGTCTTAAGGTTGCTTTAAATAGCCCTAGAACCATAAAACGGTGGGCAATAGCTCATGAAAACAGCCCTAAAACGCAAAAACGACGAGTTTCTGGTCATATCTTTCCAACATGTATCAGGTCGGAAGGTCATTGTAAATCGCCCTAGAACCCCTAAAAAGTGGGCACTAGCTCATGAAAACGGCCATAAAACGCGAAAACTACGAGTTTTTAGTCATATATCTAAAAATGTAACGGGTCTTACATTCCTTGCAAATCCAATTGGAACCAAAAACCGTGGGCAATAACTCATAAAAATGGCCATAAACACGAAAAAGACGAGTTTTTAGGCATAACTCTCAAACATGTATCGGGTCTTAAAGTCGTTGTAAATCACCCTAGAACCCCAAAATTGTGGGCAATAGCTCATGAAAACGGCCATAAAACGCGAGAACGGCGAGTTTCTGGTCATATCTCTCAAAAATGTCAGGGTTCTTTCGAGACATGCAAATCCGGCTGAAACCCAAAAACTGTGGGCAATAGCTCATGAAAACGACCATAAAACAAGAAAACGACGAGTTTCTGGTCATATATTTCCAACATGTATCAGGTCGGAAGGTCATTGTAAATCGCCCTAGAACCCCTAAACAGTGGGCACTAGCTCATGAAAACGGCCATAAAACGCGAGAACGGTGAGTTTCTGGTCATATCTCTCAAACATGTCAGGGTTCTTTCGAGACATGCAAATCCGGCTGAAACCCAAAAACTATGGGCAACTCATGAAAATGACCATAAACCACGAAAACGATGAGTTTTTAGGCATAACTCTCAAACATGTATCCGGTCTTAAGGTTGCTTTAAATAGCCCTAGAACCATAAAACTATGGGCAATAGCTCATGAAAACGACCATAAAACGCGAAAACGACGAGTTTCTGGTCATATCTTTCCAACATGTATCAGGTCGGAAGGTCATTGTAAATCGCCCTAGAACCCCTAAACAGTGGGCAGTAGCTCATGAAAATGGCCATAAAACACGAAAACTACGAGTTTTTAGTCATATATCTCAAAAATGTAACGGGTCTTACATGCCTTGAAAATCCAATTGGAACCAAAAAACCGTGGGCAATAACTCATAAAAATGGCCACAAACACGAAAAAGAAGAGTTTTTTGGCATAACTCTCAAACATGTATCGGGTCTTAAAGTCGTTGTAAATCGCCCTAGAACCCCAAAACTGTGGGCAATAGCTCATGAAAACGGCCATAAAGCGCGAGAACGGCGAGTTTCTGGTCATATCTCTCAAACATGTCAGGGTTCTTTCGAGACATGCAAATCCGGCTGAAACCCAAAAACTGTGGGCAAACACGAAAACGACGAGTTTTTAGGCATAACTCTCAAATATGTACCGGGTCTTAAGGTTGCTTTAAATAGCCCTAGAACCATAAAACTGTGGGCAATAGCTCATGAAAACGACCATAAAACAAGAAAACGACGAGTTTCTGGTCATATCTTTCCAACATGTATCAGGTCGGAAGGTCACTGTAAATCGCCCTAGAACCCCTAAACTGTGGGCAATAGCTCATGAAAACGGCCATAAAACACGAGAACGGCGAGTTTCTGGTCATATCTCTCAAAAATGTCAGGGTTCTTTCGAGACATGCAAATCCGGCTGAAACCCAAAAACTGTGGGCAATAACTCATGAAAATGACCATCAAACACGAAAACGACAAGTTTTTAGGCATAACTCTCAAACATGTATCGGGTCTTAAGGTTGCTTTAAATAGCCCTAGAACCATAAAACGGTGGGCAATAGCTCATGAAAACAGCCCTAAAACGCAAAAACGACGAGTTTCTGGTCATATCTTTCCAACATGTATCAGGTCGGAAGGTCATTGTAAATCGCCCTAGAACCCCTAAAAAGTGGGCACTAGCTCATGAAAACGGCCATAAAACGCGAAAACTACGAGTTTTTAGTCATATATCTAAAAATGTAACGGGTCTTACATTCCTTGCAAATCCAATTGGAACCAAAAACCGTGGGCAATAACTCATAAAAATGGCCATAAACACGAAAAAGACGAGTTTTTAGGCATAACTCTCAAACATGTATCGGGTCTTAAAGTCGTTGTAAATCACCCTAGAACCCCAAAATTGTGGGCAATAGCTCATGAAAACGGCCATAAAACGCGAGAACGGCGAGTTTCTGGTCATATCTCTCAAAAATGTCAGGGTTCTTTCGAGACATGCAAATCCGGCTGAAACCCAAAAACTGTGGGCAATAGCTCATGAAAACGACCATAAAACAAGAAAACGACGAGTTTCTGGTCATATATTTCCAACATGTATCAGGTCGGAAGGTCATTGTAAATCGCCCTAGAACCCCTAAACAGTGGGCACTAGCTCATGAAAACGGCCATAAAACGCGAGAACGGTGAGTTTCTGGTCATATCTCTCAAACATGTCAGGGTTCTTTCGAGACATGCAAATCCGGCTGAAACCCAAAAACTATGGGCAACTCATGAAAATGACCATAAACCACGAAAACGATGAGTTTTTAGGCATAACTCTCAAACATGTATCCGGTCTTAAGGTTGCTTTAAATAGCCCTAGAACCATAAAACTATGGGCAATAGCTCATGAAAACGACCATAAAACGCGAAAACGACGAGTTTCTGGTCATATCTTTCCAACATGTATCAGGTCGGAAGGTCATTGTAAATCGCCCTAGAACCCCTAAACAGTGGGCAGTAGCTCATGAAAATGGCCATAAAACACGAAAACTACGAGTTTTTAGTCATATATCTCAAAAATGTAACGGGTCTTACATGCCTTGAAAATCCAATTGGAACCAAAAAACCGTGGGCAATAACTCATAAAAATGGCCACAAACACGAAAAAGAAGAGTTTTTTGGCATAACTCTCAAACATGTATCGGGTCTTAAAGTCGTTGTAAATCGCCCTAGAACCCCAAAACTGTGGGCAATAGCTCATGAAAACGGCCATAAAGCGCGAGAACGGCGAGTTTCTGGTCATATCTCTCAAACATGTCAGGGTTCTTTCGAGACATGCAAATCCGGCTGAAACCCAAAAACTGTGGGCAAACACGAAAACGACGAGTTTTTAGGCATAACTCTCAAATATGTACCGGGTCTTAAGGTTGCTTTAAATAGCCCTAGAACCATAAAACTGTGGGCAATAGCTCATGAAAACGACCATAAAACAAGAAAACGACGAGTTTCTGGTCATATCTTTCCAACATGTATCAGGTCGGAAGGTCACTGTAAATCGCCCTAGAACCCCTAAACTGTGGGCAATAGCTCATGAAAACGGCCATAAAACACGAGAACGGCGAGTTTCTGGTCATATCTCTCAAAAATGTCAGGGTTCTTTCGAGACATGCAAATCCGGCTGAAACCCAAAAACTGTGGGCAATAACTCATGAAAATGACCATCAAACACGAAAACGACAAGTTTTTAGGCATAACTCTCAAACATGTATCGGGTCTTAAGGTTGCTTTAAATAGCCCTAGAACCATAAAACGGTGGGCAATAGCTCATGAAAACAGCCCTAAAACGCAAAAACGACGAGTTTCTGGTCATATCTTTCCAACATGTATCAGGTCGGAAGGTCATTGTAAATCGCCCTAGAACCCCTAAAAAGTGGGCACTAGCTCATGAAAACGGCCATAAAACGCGAAAACTACGAGTTTTTAGTCATATATCTAAAAATGTAACGGGTCTTACATTCCTTGCAAATCCAATTGGAACCAAAAACCGTGGGCAATAACTCATAAAAATGGCCATAAACACGAAAAAGACGAGTTTTTAGGCATAACTCTCAAACATGTATCGGGTCTTAAAGTCGTTGTAAATCACCCTAGAACCCCAAAATTGTGGGCAATAGCTCATGAAAATGGCCATAAAACGCGAGAACGGCGAGTTTCTGGTCATATCTCTCAAAAATGTCAGGGTTCTTTCGAGACATGCAAATCCGGCTGAAACCCAAAAACTGTGGGCAATAGCTCATGAAAACGACCATAAAACAAGAAAACGACGAGTTTCTGGTCATATATTTCCAACATGTATCAGGTCGGAAAGTCATTGTAAATCGCCCTAGAACCCCTAAACAGTGGGCACTAGCTCATGAAAACGGCCATAAAACGCGAGAACGGTGAGTTTCTGGTCATATCTCTCAAACATGTCAGGGTTCTTTCGAGACATGCAAATCCGGCTGAAACCCAAAAACTATGGGCAACTCATGAAAATGACCATAAACCACGAAAACGATGAGTTTTTAGGCATAACTCTCAAACATGTATCCGGTCTTAAGGTTGCTTTAAATAGCCCTAGAACCATAGAACTATGGGCAATAGCTCATGAAAACGACCATAAAACGCGAAAACGACGAGTTTCTGGTCATATCTTTCCAACATGTATCAGGTCGGAAGGTCATTGTAAATCGCCCTAGAACCCCTAAACAGTGGGCAGTAGCTCATGAAAATGGCCATAAAACACGAAAACTACGAGTTTTTAGTCATATATCTCAAAAATGTAACGGGTCTTACATGCCTTGAAAATCCAATTGGAACCAAAAAACCGTGGGCAATAACTCATAAAAATGGCCACAAACACGAAAAAGAAGAGTTTTTTGGCATAACTCTCAAACATGTATCGGGTCTTAAAGTCGTTGTAAATCGCCCTAGAACCCCAAAACTGTGGGCAATAGCTCATGAAAACGGCCATAAAGCGCGAGAACGGCGAGTTTCTGGTCATATCTCTCAAACATGTCAGGGTTCTTTCGAGACATGCAAATCCGGCTGAAACCCAAAAACTGTGGGCAAACACGAAAACGACGAGTTTTTAGGCATAACTCTCAAATATGTACCGGGTCTTAAGGTTGCTTTAAATAGCCCTAGAACCATAAAACTGTGGGCAATAGCTCATGAAAACGACCATAAAACAAGAAAACGACGAGTTTCTGGTCATATCTTTCCAACATGTATCAGGTCGGAAGGTCACTGTAAATCGCCCTAGAACCCCTAAACTGTGGGCAATAGCTCATGAAAACGGCCATAAAACACGAGAACGGCGAGTTTCTGGTCATATCTCTCAAAAATGTCAGGGTTCTTTCGAGACATGCAAATCCGGCTGAAACCCAAAAACTGTGGGCAATAACTCATGAAAATGACCATCAAACACGAAAACGACAAGTTTTTAGGCATAACTCTCAAACATGTATCGGGTCTTAAGGTTGCTTTAAATAGCCCTAGAACCATAAAACGGTGGGCAATAGCTCATGAAAACAGCCCTAAAACGCAAAAACGACGAGTTTCTGGTCATATCTTTCCAACATGTATCAGGTCGGAAGGTCATTGTAAATCGCCCTAGAACCCCTAAAAAGTGGGCACTAGCTCATGAAAACGGCCATAAAACGCGAAAACTACGAGTTTTTAGTCATATATCTAAAAATGTAACGGGTCTTACATTCCTTGCAAATCCAATTGGAACCAAAAACCGTGGGCAAAACTCATAAAAATGGCCATAAACACGAAAAAGACGAGTTTTTAGGCATAACTCTCAAACATGTATCGGGTCTTAAAGTCGTTGTAAATCACCCTAGAACCCCAAAATTGTGGGCAATAGCTCATGAAAACGGCCATAAAACGCGAGAACGGCGAGTTTCTGGTCATATCTCTCAAAAATGTCAGGGTTCTTTCGAGACATGCAAATCCGGCTGAAACCCAAAAACTGTGGGCAATAGCTCATGAAAACGACCATAAAACAAGAAAACGACGAGTTTCTGGTCATATATTTCCAACATGTATCAGGTCGGAAGGTCATTGTAAATCGCCCTAGAACCCCTAAACAGTGGGCACTAGCTCATGAAAACGGCCATAAAACGCGAGAACGGTGAGTTTCTGGTCATATCTCTCAAACATGTCAGGGTTCTTTCGAGACATGCAAATCCGGCTGAAACCCAAAAACTATGGGCAACTCATGAAAATGACCATAAACCACGAAAACGATGAGTTTTTAGGCATAACTCTCAAACATGTATCCGGTCTTAAGGTTGCTTTAAATAGCCCTAGAACCATAAAACTATGGGCAATAGCTCATGAAAACGACCATAAAACGCGAAAACGACGAGTTTCTGGTCATATCTTTCCAACATGTATCAGGTCGGAAGGTCATTGTAAATCGCCCTAGAACCCCTAAACAGTGGGCAGTAGCTCATGAAAATGGCCATAAAACACGAAAACTACGAGTTTTTAGTCATATATCTCAAAAATGTAACGGGTCTTACATGCCTTGAAAATCCAATTCGAACCAAAAAAACCGTGGGCAATAACTCATAAAAATGGCCACAAACACGAAAAAGAAGAGTTTTTTGGCATAACTCTCAAACATGTATCGGGTCTTAAAGTCGTTGTAAATCGCCCTAGAACCCCAAAACTGTGGGCAATAGCTCATGAAAACGGCCATAAAGCGCGAGAACGGCGAGTTTCTGGTCATATCTCTCAAACATGTCAGGGTTCTTTCGAGACATGCAAATCCGGCTGAAACCCAAAAACTGTGGGCAAACACGAAAACGACGAGTTTTTAGGCATAACTCTCAAATATGTACCGGGTCTTAAGGTTGCTTTAAATAGCCCTAGAACCATAAAACTGTGGGCAATAGCTCATGAAAACGACCATAAAACAAGAAAACGACGAGTTTCTGGTCATATCTTTCCAACATGTATCAGGTCGGAAGGTCACTGTAAATCGCCCTAGAACCCCTAAACTGTGGGCAATAGCTCATGAAAACGGCCATAAAACACGAGAACGGCGAGTTTCTGGTCATATCTCTCAAAAATGTCAGGGTTCTTTCGAGACATGCAAATCCGGCTGAAACCCAAAAACTGTGGGCAATAACTCATGAAAATGACCATCAAACACGAAAACGACAAGTTTTTAGGCATAACTCTCAAACATGTATCGGGTCTTAAGGTTGCTTTAAATAGCCCTAGAACCATAAAACGGTGGGCAATAGCTCATGAAAACAGCCCTAAAACGCAAAAACGACGAGTTTCTGGTCATATCTTTCCAACATGTATCAGGTCGGAAGGTCATTGTAAATCGCCCTAGAACCCCTAAAAAGTGGGCACTAGCTCATGAAAACGGCCATAAAACGCGAAAACTACGAGTTTTTAGTCATATATCTAAAATGTAACGGGTCTTACATTCCTTGCAAATCCAATTGGAACCAAAAACCGTGGGCAATAACTCATAAAAATGGCCATAAACACGAAAAAGACGAGTTTTTAGGCATAACTCTCAAACATGTATCGGGTCTTAAAGTCGTTGTAAATCACCCTAGAACCCCAAAATTGTGGGCAATAGCTCATGAAAACGGCCATAAAACGCGAGAACGGCGAGTTTCTGGTCATATCTCTCAAAAATGTCAGGGTTCTTTCGAGACATGCAAATCCGGCTGAAACCCAAAAACTGTGGGCAATAGCTCATGAAAACGACCATAAAACAAGAGAACGACGAGTTTCTGGTCATATATTTCCAACATGTATCAGGTCGGAAGGTCATTGTAAATCGCCCTAGAACCCCTAAACAGTGGGCACTAGCTCATGAAAACGGCCATAAAACGCGAGAACGGTGAGTTTCTGGTCATATCTCTCAAACATGTCAGGGTTCTTTCGAGACATGCAAATCCGGCTGAAACCCAAAAACTATGGGCAACTCATGAAAATGACCATAAACCACGAAAACGATGAGTTTTTAGGCATAACTCTCAAACATGTATCCGGTCTTAAGGTTGCTTTAAATAGCCCTAGAACCATAAAACTATGGGCAATAGCTCATGAAAACGACCATAAAACGCGAAAACGACGAGTTTCTGGTCATATCTTTCCAACATGTATCAGGTCGGAAGGTCATTGTAAATCGCCCTAGAACCCCTAAACAGTGGGCAGTAGCTCATGAAAATGGCCATAAAACACGAAAACTACGAGTTTTTAGTCATATATCTCAAAAATGTAACGGGTCTTACATGCCTTGAAAATCCAATTGGAACCAAAAAACCGTGGGCAATAACTCATAAAAATGGCCACAAACACGAAAAAGAAGAGTTTTTTGGCATAACTCTCAAACATGTATCGGGTATTAAAGTCGTTGTAAATCGCCCTAGAACCCCAAAACTGTGGGCAATAGCTCATGAAAACGGCCATAAAGCGCGAGAACGGCGAGTTTCTGGTCATATCTCTCAAACATGTCAGGGTTCTTTCGAGACATGCAAATCCGGCTGAAACCCAAAAACTGTGGGCAAACACGAAAACGACGAGTTTTTAGGCATAACTCTCAAATATGTACCGGGTCTTAAGGTTGCTTTAAATAGCCCTAGAACCATAAAGCTGTGGGCAATAGCTCATGAAAACGACCATAAAACAAGAAAACGATGAGTTTCTGGTCATATCTTTCCAACATGTATCAGGTCGGAAGGTCACTGTAAATCGCCCTAGAACCCCTAAACTGTGGGCAATAGCTCATGAAAACGGCCATAAAACACGAGAACGGCGAGTTTCTGGTCATATCTCTCAAAAATGTCAGGGTTCTTTCGAGACATGCAAATCCGGCTGAAACCCAAAAACTGTGGGCAATAACTCATGAAAATGACCATCAAACACGAAAACGACAAGTTTTTAGGCATAACTCTCAAACATGTATCGGGTCTTAAGGTTGCTTTAAATAGCCCTAGAACCATAAAACGGTGGGCAATAGCTCATGAAAACAGCCCTAAAACGCAAAAACGACGAGTTTCTGGTCATATCTTTCCAACATGTATCAGGTCGGAAGGTCATTGTAAATCGCCCTAGAACCCCTAAAAAGTGGGCACTAGCTCATGAAAACGGCCATAAAACGCGAAAACTACGAGTTTTTAGTCATATATCTAAAAATGTAACGGGTCTTACATTCCTTGCAAATCCAATTGGAACCAAAAACCGTGGGCAATAACTCATAAAAATGGCCATAAACACGAAAAAGACGAGTTTTTAGGCATAACTCTCAAACATGTATCGGGTCTTAAAGTCGTTGTAAATCACCCTAGAACCCCAAAATTGTGGGCAATAGCTCATGAAAACGGCCATAAAACGCGAGAACGGCGAGTTTCTGGTCATATCTCTCAAAAATGTCAGGGTTCTTTCGAGACATGCAAATCCGGCTGAAACCCAAAAACTGTGGGCAATAGCTCATGAAAACGACCATAAAACAAGAAAACGATGAGTTTCTGGTCATATCTTTCCAACATGTATCAGGTCGGAAGGTCATTGTAAATCGCCCTAGAACCCCTAAACAGTGGGCACTAGCTCATGAAAACGGCCATAAAACGCGAGAACGGTGAGTTTCTGGTCATATCTCTCAAACATGTCAGGGTTCTTTCGAGACATGCAAATCCGGCTGAAACCCAAAAACTATGGGCAACTCATGAAAATGACCATAAACCACGAAAACGACGAGTTTTTAGGCATAACTCTCAAACATGTATCCGGTCTTAAGGTTGCTTTAAATAGCCCTAGAACCATAAAACTATGGGCAATAGCTCATGAAAACGACCATAAAACGCGAAAACGACGAGTTTCTGGTCATATCTTTCCAACATGTATCAGGTCGGAAGGTCATTGTAAATCGCCCTAGAACCCCTAAACAGTGGGCAGTAGCTCATGAAAATGGCCATAAAACACGAAAACTACGAGTTTTTAGTCATATATCTCAAAAATGTAACGGGTCTTACATGCCTTGAAAATCCAATTGGAACCAAAAAACCGTGGGCAATAACTCATAAAAATGGCCACAAACACGAAAAAGAAGAGTTTTTTGGCATAACTCTCAAACATGTATCGGGTCTTAAAGTCGTTGTAAATCGCCCTAGAACCCCAAAACTGTGGGCAATAGCTCATGAAAACGGCCATAAAGCGCGAGAACGGCGAGTTTCTGGTCATATCTCTCAAACATGTCAGGGTTCTTTCGAGACATGCAAATCCGGCTGAAACCCAAAAACTGTGGGCAAACACGAAAACGACGAGTTTTTAGGCATAACTCTCAAATATGTACCGGGTCTTAAGGTTGCTTTAATTAGCCCTAGAACCATAAAACTGTGGGCAATAGCTCATGAAAACGACCATAAAACAAGAAAACGATGAGTTTCTGGTCATATCTTTCCAACATGTATCAGGTCGGAAGGTCACTGTAAATCGCCCTAGAACCCCTAAACTGTGGGCAATAGCTCATGAAAACGGCCATAAAACACGAGAACGGCGAGTTTCTGGTCATATCTCTTAAAAATGTCAGGGTTCTTTCGAGACATGCAAATCCGGCTGAAACCCAAAAACTGTGGGCAATAACTCATGAAAATGACCATCAAACACGAAAACGACAAGTTTTTAGGCATAACTCTCAAACATGTATCGGGTCTTAAGGTTGCTTTAAATAGCCCTAGAACCATAAAACGGTGGGCAATAGCTCATGAAAACAGCCCTAAAACGCAAAAACGACGAGTTTCTGGTCATATCTTTCCAACATGTATCAGGTCGGAAGGTCATTGTAAATCGCCCTAGAACCCCTAAAAAGTGGGCACTAGCTCATGAAAACGGCCATAAAACGCGAAAACTACGAGTTTTTAGTCATATATCTAAAAATGTAACGGGTCTTACATTCCTTGCAAATCCAATTGGAACCAAAAACCGTGGGCAATAACTCATAAAAATGGCCATAAACACGAAAAAGACGAGTTTTTAGGCATAACTCTCAAACATGTATCGGGTCTTAAAGTCGTTGTAAATCACCCTAGAACCCCAAAATTGTGGGCAATAGCTCATGAAAACGGCCATAAAACGCGAGAACGATGAGTTTCTGGTCATATATCTCAAACATGTCAGGGTTCTTTCGAGACATGCAAATCCGGCTAAAACCCAAAAACTGTGGGCAATAACTCATGAAAATGACCATAAAACACGAAAACGACGAGTTTTTAGGCATAACTCTCAAACATGTACCGGGTCTTAAGGTTGCTTTAAATAGCCGTAGAAACATAAAACTGTGGGAAATAGCTCATGAAAATGACCATAAAACAAGAAAACGACGAGTTTCTGGTCATATATTTCCAACATGTATCAGGTCGGAAGGTCATTGTAAATCGCCCTAGAACCCCTAAACAGTGGGCACTAGCTCATGAAAACGGCCATAAAACGCGAGAACGGTGAGTTTCTAGTCATATCTCTCAAACATGTCAGGATTCTTTCGAGACATGCAAATCCGGCTGAAACCCAAAAACTATGGGCAACTCATGAAAATGACCATAAACCACGAAAATGACGAGTTTTTAGGCATAACTTTCAAACATGTATCTGATCTTAAGGTTGCTTTAAATAGCCCTAGAACCATAAAACTATGGGCAGTAGCTCATGAAAACAGCCATAAAACGTGAAAACGACGAGTTTCTGGTCATATCTTTCCAACATGTATAAGGTCGGAAGGTCATTGTAAATCGCCCTAGAACCCCTAAACAGTGGGCAGTAGCTCATGGAAATGGCCATTAACCACGAAAACTATGAGTTTTTAGTCATATATCTCAAAATTGTAACGGGTCTTACATGCCTTGAAAATCCAATTGGAACCAAAAAACCGTGGGCAATAACTCATAAAAATGGCCATAAACACGAAAAAGACGAGTTTTTAGGCATAACTCTCAAACATGTATCGGGTCTTAAAGTCGTTGTAAATCGCCCTAGAACCCCAAAACTATGAGCAATAGCTCATGAAAACGGCCATAAAGCGCGAGAACGGCGAGTTTCTGGTCATATCTCTCAAACATGTCAGGGTTCTTTCGAGACATGCAAATCCGACTGAAACCCAAAAACTATGGGCAATAACTCATGAAAATGACCATAAAACACGAAAACGACGAGTGTTTAGGCATAACTCTCAAATATGTACCGGTCTTAAGGTTAAATAGCCCTAGAACCATAAAACTGTGGGCAATAGCTCATGAAAACGACCATAAAACAAGAAAACGATGAGTTTCTGGTCATATCTTTCCAACATGTATCAGGTCGGAAGGTCACTGTAAATCGCCCTATGATGGGGGAATACCAATCGGGGTATACCCACGAAGCGGATTCGCCAGCTGGATCGAGCCGACTGAAGCCAAGCCCAGAGCGGGTCGACTCGCCCAATACGGCGAGTGGCGCGTGCTGGACCCAGACGACTGGCGCCGACTGGAGGCCCAAGGCGGCGACTCCAATAGAAAGCCCACTAAAGCACTTGTAAACCCTAACTGGCTGCATATATAAAGCCACCAAGGGCACCCCCAAGGGGTACGTCATATTAGATCTAGTCTCCCCCACCGCCTCCGGCGACTCCATTGTAAACCAATCTATGATCATATACTGGATTGATAGCAGGACATAGCGATCCTCCACCGAGGGGACGTGAACCTGGGTACATCGTGTGCCAATCTCGCTCCCGGATTCTCCTACGTCGCCTTGCTCCCTCTACGTAAGCTACCCCCAGTAGCATCTGCCGTGCAATACCACGACAGTTGGCGCCCACCGTGGGGCAAGCGGTGCTTGGAGGGTGATGATCCGGGCGGGATCCTCAAATTCTTCAACGGCAAATAGATAGGCTGATCCGCGTCAGCGCTCTGATTTTCTCCATCGATTTCTTTCGATGGCCGATTTCATCATCGCCAATAACTGCGAGTGCTGGCGTGCTGTGCGAGCAGAGAATTGGGGTTGGGAGATGATCCGCATGGTCCAGCCGTCAACAATTAGCACACGCACATGCAGATCTGGACATGCAAAACAGATGCGCGTGTGCGTGCATGATCGGATCCACACGTCCGATTGGTTTTAAATTTGTTCCCCTCTCTCATTAATTATGTTGTTAATTGATTATTATATTTGAGCCTAATCCTTGCATGTTTATTTGTTGTATGGACGACTAATCCATCTGTGGTTTGTGCTGGAACAAAGAAAATCTTTCAATTAATCAGCGCTGCCGGCACCCTCAACGGCGACCCCCGCTGATCCGAGCGAGCTTTCAAACATTTATCCCATTGTGCACCGAATGCAGCAAATTGATTCCCCACGAGTCGACCTCCTTATCAATAGAGGCTTGTTTTATTTTTATTCATCATCTAATCCTGATTTCTTGATCTGTTGTTACATGTGCACAAAGACGATGAAGAAGGCATGTTTATGCCGTCTTGGACGGACAAAAAGCTTATTGATTCTGTTCACACGTCGACCCGCGACTCGGTCCACACGAAAATACTCAGTTGATTTCAGATCAGTTCGGTTCAACTTAGTTTGCAGGTCTCAACTCGCAAAAAACAAGGCCACCAATATCAGCTGACCTCAAACGGTTTTTGATCAGAGGAGCAACGGCAGGAGGGATGCAATCACATGCATCCGATCAGCATAATCAAATCTCTCTGTCCACTCCAGCATATTCTGCTTATAATATTCAGCCATGTCCACTAATCCATTCTTATATGCAGCCACAAGAAAAATCAAGTCAGCTTAATAGCGGCGGTGCACTATTCGGCCTTCTCTGAAAATTTCGGATGCATGCGAATATAGATGATCAGACTATATGACAGCTGAGTTTTTAATTCAATCACACTCGTCTTGATTACTTGCCAATTAATAATTTTATTTGTATCTAATCTTCTGCTTGGTACAAATTGATGCAAGTCAAATCGGACTATGTTTTTCTTTTACAATCAGTTTGTGTAGCCACACGAGCCGCCTTTTTGTGCTATTTATGTGGAGTTCGCCGACTACGATGGCTCCGGCGTCTCGACCACGATTATTCCAACGCTCGACGACAACCACGACATCACGAATGATAGACAGTGCACAAGCCACAATAAATTAATTTCTGATGAGTCCATCTTTTTTCTGACATTAATTTTTCTTTGTTATTCGATTATTTTATCTAATCTAATCTGCATGCATACTGGCTGTATGAATCTTTGGGGAATTAATCCATGAATGCAGAATTGGATCAAAACAGCCTTTATCGCTCATCGCAGACTTCCACCGTCGTGGACACGTCACCTTCGGGGACTCGCCGCCGCGGACTCGCCATGGAAGTGTCCTAGCCATGTTCGACGACTCGCCATGTTCGGCGACCCGCAAATAGCCGACTCTCCATGCTACCGGCTAAACGCCGCACGCCTCCGCCAAAGTAGCTCCATCCGACCAATGGTCGGATCGAGCTCGCTACCACTAATCGCCATAGCGCGACCTCCGTCCGCCGCGTCGACCCCGTGTCCGCCGCGTCGACTTCGCCATAGCGCGACCTCCGTCCGCCGCGTCGACCCGTGTCCGCCGCGTCGACTTCGCCATAGCGCGACCTCCGTCCGCCGCGTCGACCCCGTGTCCGCCGCGTCGACATCGCCATAGCGCGACCCCCGTGTCCGCCGCGTCGACCCCGTGTCCGCCGCGTCGACTTCGCCATAGAGCGACCTCCGTCCGCCGGGTCGACCCCGTGTCCGCCGCGTCGACTTCGCCATAGCGCGACCTTCGTCCGCCACGTCGACCCCGTGTTCGCCGCGTCGACTTTGCCATAGCGCGACCTCCGTCCGCCGCGTCGACCCCGTGTCCGCCGCGTCGACTTCGCCATAGCGCGACCTCCGTCCGCCGCGTCGACCCCGTGTCCGCCGCGTCGACATCGCCATAGCACGACCCCCGTGTCCGCCACGTCGACCCCGTGTCCGCCGTGTCGACTTCGCCATAGAGCGACCTCCGTCCGCCGCGTCGACCCCGTGTCCGCCGCGTCGACTTCGCCATAGCGCGACCTTCGTCCGCCACGTCGACCCCGTGTTCGCCGCGTCGACTTCGCCATAGCGCGACCTCCGTCCGCCGCGCCGACCCCGTGTCCGCCGCGTCGACTTCGCCATAGCGCGACCATACGTCTACCGTAAGACCACATCCGCTACGTCGAATGCGTACGCCGTGCCTACTAAGGGACCTTTATCGTCCGAGTCGCCAGAGAGGGTCGCATGCCACGCTGCATGGACTCACCACTGGGTGTCTCTTCCCCCCGGGAAAAATCTATTCGCCTTTGTCAACCTTTGAAAGAGCGACTCGCAATGGCCAAGTAGTGCGGACGAGGACTCGCAAACCGAGCCTCGGATCGTCCACGAAAAACGCTAACCGAGAGCCATCATTGGAATCGCCTTGCTCGACTGGCCTTCCGGGCCAAGACAAATGGTAGTGCTACACAAACAGCACCATGTCCTCCTCAACCATAGACAGCGCGACTCGCACGGCCAAGTACTGCGGACGAGGACTCGCAAACCAAGCCTCGGATCGTCCAGGAAGAACGCCAAGTCGAGAGCCATCTTTGGAGTCGCCATGCGACTGGCCCCCCGGGCCAAGACGAGAGACTCGCTAACAAAAACAGCGCAATCAACATCATCGCGGACTCGCAATCATCGCGGACTCGCCACACTCGGGGACTCTCCTCTCGCGGACTCGCAATCATCGCGGACTCGCCGTGCTCGGGGACTCTCCCCTCGCGGACTCGCAATCATCGCGGACTCGCCACTCGGGGACTCTCCCCTCGCGGACTCGCAATCATCGCGGACTCGCAATCATCGCGGACTCGCCACGCTCGGGGACTCTCCCCTCGCGGACTCACCGCGCTCGGGGACTCGGCGCCCGTCGGTCGCTCGACCTCTCCACTCGCCACGCTCGGCAACAACCACTACTATTTTCAAAATATGAGCCTCGAGTCGCCTCTACAAGCCAACTCGAGCCTCGGGGACTACTCCTAGGCATGCTGCATGTACGCGTGGTTGCACGACCGCGGCTCTCCCTCTTCGATTCGTCACCACGGACTATCCCTCGCGTACTCAACACGCTCGGGGACTCGCCGCCGCGGACTCGCCCTCGCGTACTCGACGCGCTCGGGGACTCGGCGCGCTACAGACAGCGGCACTCGCCGGTCGTTCGACCTCGCCGCTCGCCGCGCTCGGGGACTCGTGACCCGTCGGTCGCTCGGCCTCGCTGCTCTCCGCGCTCGGAGACTCGTCGCCGAGGACTCGCCCTCACGTACTCGACGCGCTCGGGACTCGGCGCGCTACAGACAGCGGCACTTGCCGGTCGATCGACCTCGCCGCTCTCCGTGCTCGGGGACTCGGCGCCCGTCGGTTGCTCGTCCTCGATGCTCGCCCGTCGCTCGACCTAGTCGCTCTCCGTGCACGGGGTCTCGATGCTTGCCGGTCGCTCGACCTCGCCCCTTGCCGCGCTGGGGGACTCGGCATGCTCCATGTTTGGAGAATCGCCGCAACTGGCGGCTTCACCGACACCCTACGTCTTTCGCCAACTGGTCATCACAGACTGGCTCACGCCGACTGCCTCCCGCTTCATGATTCTTTTCTATGTTCAGGAGCTCGTCGCCGATTCGCCACGACCCGTCGTCAAGACTCTCCGCGCCCTGCCTCAAGCCCGCGTCGAATCGACAACGCGCTCGGGGACTACTGATGGGGGAATACCAATCGGGGTATACCCACGAAGCGGATTCGCCAGCTGGATCGAGCCGACTGAAGCCAAGCCCAGAGCGGGTCGACTCGCCCAATACGGCGAGTGGCGCGTGCTGGACCCAGACGACTGGCGCCGACTGGAGGCCCAAGGCGGCGACTCCAATAGAAAGCCCACTAAAGCACTTGTAAACCCTAACTGGCTGCATATATAAAGCCACCAAGGGCACCCCCAAGGGGTACGTCATATTAGATCTAGTCTCCCCCACCGCCTCCGGCGACTCCATTGTAAACCAATCTATGATCATATACTGGATTGATAGCAGGACGTAGCGATCCTCCACCGAGGGGACGTGAACCTGGGTACATCGTGTGCCAATCTCGCTCCCGGATTCTCCTACGTCGCCTTGCTCCCTCTACGTAAGCTACCCCCAGTAGCATCTGTCGTGCAATACCACGACACCCTAGAACCCCTAAACTGTGGGCAATAGCTCATGAAAACGGCCATAAAACGCGAGAACGGCGAGTTTCTGGTCATATCTCTCAAAAATGTAAGGGTTCTTTCGAGACATGCAAATCCGGCTGAAACCCAAAAACTGTGGGCAATAGCTCATGAAAACGACCATAAAACAAGAAAACGACGAGTTTCTGGTCATATATTTCCAACATGTATCAGGTCGGAAGGTCATTGTAAATCGCCCTAGAACCCCTAAACAGTGGGCACTAGCTCATGAAAACGGCCATAAAACGCGAGAACGGTGAGTTTCTGGTCATATCTCTCAAACATGTCAGGGTTCTTTCGAGACATGCAAATCCGGCTGAAACCCAAAAAACTATGGGCAAACTCATGAAAATGACCATAAACCACGAAAACGACGAGTTTTTAGCATAACTCTCAAACATGTATCCGGTCTTAAGGTTGCTTTAAATAGCCCTAGAACCATAAAACTATGGGCAATAGCTCATGAAAACGACCATAAAACGCGAAAACGACGAGTTTCTGGTCATATCTTTTCCAACATGTATCAGGTCGGAAGGTCATTGTAAATCGCCCTAGAACCCCTAAACAGTGGGCAGTAGCTCATGAAAATGGCCATAAAACACGAAAACTACGAGTTTTTAGTCATATATCTCAAAAATGTAACGGGTCTTACATGCCTTGAAAATCCAATTGGAACCAAAAAACCGTGGGTAATAACTCATAAAAATGGCCACAAACACGAAAAAGAAGAGTTTTTTGGCATAACTCTCAAACATGTATCGGGTCTTAAAGTCGTTGTAAATCGCCCTAGAACCCCAAAACTGTGGGCAATAGCTCATGAAAACGGCCATAAAGCGCGAGAACGGCGAGTTTCTGGTCATATCTCTCAAACATGTCAGGGTTCTTTCGAGACATGCAAATCCGGCTGAAACCCAAAAACTGTGGGCAAACACGAAAACGAAGAGTTTTTAGGCATAACTCTCAAATATGTACCGGGTCTTAAGGTTGCTTTAAATAGCCCTAGAACCATAAAACTGTGGGCAATAGCTCATGAAAACGACCATAAAACAAGAAAACGACGAGTTTCTGGTCATATCTTTCCAACATGTATCAGGTCGGAAGGTCACTGTAAATCGCCTAGAACCCCTAAACTGTGGGCAATAGCTCATGAAAACGGCCATAAAACACGAGAACGGCGAGTTTCTGGTCATATCTCTCAAAAATGTCAGGGTTCTTTCGAGACATGCAAATCCGGCTGAACCCCAAAAATTGTGGGCAATAACTCATGAAAATGACCATCAAACACGAAAACGACAAGTTTTTAGGCATAACTCTCAAACATGTATCGGGTCTTAAGGTTGCTTTAAATAGCCCTAGAACCATAAAACGGTGGGCAATAGCTCATGAAAACAGCCCTAAAACGCAAAAACGACGAGTTTCTGGTCATATCTTTCCAACATGTATCAGGTCGGAAGGTCATTGTAAATCGCCCTAGAACCCCTAAAAAGTGGGCACTAGCTCAGGAAAACGGCCATAAAACGCGAAAACTACGAGTTTTTAGTCATATATCTAAAAATGTAACGGGTTTTACATTCCTTGCAAATCCAATTGGAACCAAAAACCGTGGGCAATAACTCATAAAAATGGCCATAAACACGAAAAAAGACGAGTTTTTAGGCATAACTCTCAAACATGTATCAGGTCTTAAAGTCGTTGTAAATCACCCTAGAACCCCAAAATTGTGGGCAATAGCTCATGAAAACGGCCATAAAACGGGAGAACGATGAGTTTCTGGTCATATATCTCTCAAACATGTCAGGGTTCTTTCGAGACATGCAAATCCGCTGGAACCCAAAAACGTGGGCAATAACTCATGAAAATGACCATAAAACACGAAAACGACGAGTTTTAGGCATAACTCTCAAACATGTACCGGGTCTTAAGGTTGCTTTAAATAGCCGTAGAAACATAAAACTGTGGGCAATAGCTCATGAAAACGACCATAAAACAAGAAAACGACGAGTTTCTGGTCATATATTTCCAACATGTATCAGGTCGGAAGGTCATTGTAAATCGCCCTAGAACCCCTAAACAGTGGGCACTAGCTTATGAAAACGGCCATAAAACGCGAGAACGGTGAGTTTCTGGTCGTATCTCTCACACATGTCAGGGTTCTTTCGAGACATGCAAATCCGGCTGAAACCCAAAAACTATGGGCAACTCATGAAAATGACCCATAAAACACGAAAACGACGAGTTTTTAGGCATAACTCTCAAATATGTACCGGGTCTTAAGGTTGCTTAAATAGCCCTAGAACCATAAACCTGTGGGCAATAGCTCAATGAAAACGACCATAAAACAAGGAAAACGACGAGTTTCTGGTCATATCTTTCCAACATGTATCAGGTCGGAAGGTCACTGTAAATCGCCTAGAACCCCTAAACTGTGGGCAATAGCTCATGAAAACGGCCATAAAACACGAGAACGGCGAGTTTCTGGTCATATCTCTCAAAAATGTCAGGGTTCTTTCGAGACATGCAAATTCGGCTGAAACCCAAAAACGTGGGCAATAAACTCATGAAAATGACCATCAAACACGAAAACGACAAGTTTTTAGGCATAACTCTCAAACATGTATCGGGTCTTAAGGTTGCTTTAAATAGCCCTAGAACCATAAAACGGTGGGCAATAGCTCATGAAAACAGCCCTAAATCGCAAAAACGACGAGTTTCTGGTCATATCTTTCCAACATGTATCAGGTCGGAAGGTCATTGTAAATCGCCCTAGAACCCCTAAACAGTGGGCACTAGCTCATGAAAACGGCCATAAAAACGCGAAAATACGAGTTTTTAGTCATATATCTAAAAATGTAACGGGTCTTACATTCCTTGCAAATCCAATTGGAACCAAAAACCGTGGGCAATAACTCATAAAAATGGCCATAAACACGAAAAAGACGATTTTTAGGCATAACTCTCAAACATGTAACGGGTCTTAAAGTCCTTGTAAATCACCCTAGAACCCCTAAACAGTGGGCACTAGCTCATGAAAACGCGAGAACGGTGAGTTTCTGGTCATATCTCTCACACATGTGAGGGTTCTTTCGAGACATGCAAATCCGGCTGAAACCCAAAAACTATGGGCAATAACTCATGAAAATGACCATAAAACACGAAACCGACGAGTTTTTAGGCATAACTCTCAAACATGTATCGGGTCTTAAGGTTGCTTTAAATAGCCCTAGAAACATAAAACTGTGGGCAATAGCTCATGAAAACGACCATAAAACAAGAAAACGACGAGTTTCTGGTCATATATTTCCAACATGTATCAGGTCGGAAGGTCATTGTAAATCGCCCTAGAACCCCTAAACAGTGGGCACTAGCTCATGAAAACGGCCATAAACGCGAGAACGGTGAGTTTCTGGTCATATCTCTCACACATGTGAGGGTTCTTTCGAGACATGCAAATCCGGCTGAAACCCAAAAAACTGTGGGCAATAACTCATGAAAATGACCATAAAAACGAAAAACGACGAGTTTTTTAGGCATAACTCTCAAATATGTACCGGGTCTTAAGGTTGCTTTAAATAGCCCTAGAACCATAAAACTGTGGGCAATAGCTCATGAAAACGACCATAAAACAAGAAAACAACGAGTTTCTGGTCATATCTTTTCAACATGTATCAGGTCGGAAGGTCACTGTAAATGACCCTAGAACCCCTAAACTGTGGGCAATAGCTCATGAAAACGGCCATAAAACACGAGAACGGCGAGTTTCTAGTCATATCTCTCAAAAATGTCAGGGTTCTTTCGAGACATGCAAATCCGGCTGAGGACCCAAAAAACCGGTGGGCAATAACTCATGAAAATGACCATCAGACACGAAAACGACAAGTTTTTAGGCATAACTCTCAAACATGTATCGGGGTCTTAAGGTTGCTTTAAATAGCCCTAGAACCATAAAACGGTGGGCAATAGCTCATGAAAACAGCCCTAAAACGCAAAAACGACGAGTTTCTGGTCATATCTTTCCAACATGTATCAGGTCGGAAGGTCATTGTAAATCGCCCTAGAACCCCTAAACAGTGGGCACTAGCTCATGAAAACGGCCATAAAACGCGAAAACTACGAGTTTTTAGTCATATATCTAAAAATGTAACGGGTTTTACATTCCTTGCAAATCTAATTAGAACCAAAAACCGTGTGCAATAACTCATAAAAATGGCCATAAACACGAAAAAGACGAGTTTTTAGGCATAACTCTCAAACATGTATCGGGTCTTAAAGTCGTTGTAAATCACCCTAGAACCCCAAAATTGTGGGCAATAGCTCATGAAAACGGCCATAAAACGCGAGAACGATGAGTTTCTGGTCATATATCTCAAACATGTCAGGGTTCTTTCGAGACATGCAAATCCGGCTGAAACCCAAAAACTGTGGGCAATAACTCATGAAAATGACCATAAAACACGAAAACGACGAGTTTTTAGGCATAACTCTCAAACATGTACCGGGTCTTAAGGTTGTTTTAAATAGCCCTAGAAACATAAAACTGTGGGCAATAGCTCATGAAAACGACCATAAAACAAGAAAACGACGAGTTTCTGGTCATATATTTCCAACATGTATCAGGTCGGAAGGTCATTGTAAATCGCCCTAGAACCCCTAAACAGTGGGCACTAGCTCATGAAAACGGCCATAAAACGCGAGAACGGTGAGTTTCTGGTCGTATCTCTCACACATGTCAGGGTTCTTTCGAGACATGCAAATCCGGCTGAAACCCAAAAACTATGGGCAACTCATGAAAATGACCATAAAACACGAAAACGACGAGTTTTTAGGCATAACTCTCAAACATGTATCTGGTCTTAAGGTTTCTTTAAATAGCCCTAGAACCATAAACCTGTGGGCAATAGCTCACGAAAACGACCATAAAACAAGAAAACGACGAGTTTCTGGTCATATCTTTCCAACATGTATCAGGTTGGAAGGTCACTGTAAATCACCCTAGAACCCCTAAACAGTGGGCAGTAGCTCATGGAAATGGCCATTAACCACGAAAACTACGAGATTTTAGTCATATATCTCAAAATTGTAACGGGTCTTACATGCCTTGAAAATCCAATTGGAACCAAAAAACCGTGGGCAATAACTCATAAAAATGGCCATAAACACGAAAAAGACGAGTTTTTAGGCATAACTCTCAAACATGTATCGAGTCTTAAAGTCGTTGTAAATCGCCCTAGAACCCCAAAACTGTGGGCAATAGCTCATGAAAACGGCCATAAAACGCAAGAACGGAGAGTTTCTGGTCATATCTCTCAAACATGTCAGGGTTCTTTCGACACATGCAAATCCGGCTGAAACCCAAAAACTGTGGGCAATAACTCATGAAAATGACCATAACACGAAAACGACGAGTTTTTAGGCATAACTCTCAAATATGTACCGGTCTTAAGGTTAAATAGCCCTAGAACCAAAAAACTGTGGGCAATAGCTCATGAAAACGACCATAAAACAAGAAAACGACGAGTTTTCTGGTCATATCTTTCCAAACATGTATCGGTCGGAAGGTCACTGTAAATCGCCCTAGAACCCTAAACTGTGGGCAATAGCTCATGAAACGGCCATAAAACGCGAGAAAACGGCGAGTTTTCTGTCATATCTCTCAAAAATGTCAGGGTTCTTTCGAGACATGCAAATCGGGCTGAAACCCAAAAACTGTGGGCAATAGCTCATGAAAACGACCATAAAACAAGAAAACGACGAGTTTCTGGTCATATATTTCCAACATGTATCAGGTCGGAAGGTCATTGTAAATCGCCCTAGAACCCCTAAACAGTGGGCACTAGCTCATGAAACGGCCATAAAAAACGCGAGAAACGGTGAGTTTCTGGTCATATCTCTCAAACATGTCAGGGTTCTTTCGAGACATGCAACTCCGGCTGAAACCCAAAAACTATGGGCAACTCATGAAAATGACCATAAACCACGAAAACGACGAGTTTTTAGGCATAACTCTCAAACATGTATCGGGTCTTAAGGTTGCTTTAAATAGCCCTAGAACCATAAAACGGTGGGCAATAGCTCATGAAAACAGCCCTAAAACGCAAAAACGACGAGTTTCTGGTCATATCTTTTCCAACATGTATCAGGTCGGAAGGTCATTGTAAATCGCCCTAGAACCCCTAAACAGTGGGCACTAGCTCATGAAAACGGCCATAAAACGCGAAAACTACGAGTTTTTTAGTCATATATCTAAAAATGTAACGGGTTTTTACCATTCCTTGCAAATCCAATTGGAACCAAAAACCGTGGGCAATAACTCATAAAAATGGCCATAAACACGAAAAAGACGAGTTTTTAGGCAAACTCTCAAACATGTATCGGGTCTTAAAGTCGTTGTAAATCACCCTAGAACCCCAAATTGTGGGCAATAGCTCATGAAAACGGCCATAAAACGGAGAACATGAGTTTCCTGGTCATATCTCTCAAACATGTCAGGGTTCTTTCGAGACATGCAAATCCGGCTGGAACCCAAAAACTGTGGGCAATAACTCATGAAAATGACCATAAAACACGAAAACGACGAGTTTTTAGGGCATAACTCTCAAAAGTGTACCGGGTCTTAAGGTTGCTTTAAATAGCCGTAGAAACATAAAACTGTGGGCAATAGCTCATGAAAACGACCATAAACAAGAAAACGACGAGTTTCTGGTCATATATTTCCAACATGTATCAGGTCGGAAGGTCATTGTAAATCGCCCTAGAACCCCTAAACAGTGGGCACTAGCTCATGAAAACGGCCCATAAAACGCGAGAACGGTGAGTTTCTGGTCATATCTCTCACACATGTCAGGGTTTCTTTCGAGACATGCAAATCCGGCTGAAACCAAAAACTGTGGGCAATAACTCATGAAAATGACCATAAAGAAAACGACGAGTTTTTAGGCATAACTCTCAAATATGTACCGGGTCTTAAGGTTGCTTTAAATAGCCCTAGAACCATAAAACTGTGGGCAATAGCTCATGAAAACGACCATAAAACAAAAAAACAACGAGTTTCTGGTCATATCTTTTCAACATGTATCAGGTCGGAAGGTCACTGTAAATGGCCCTAGAACCCCTAAAACTGTGGGCAATAGCTCATGAAAAACGGCCATAAAACGCGAGAACGGCGAGTTTTCTGGTCATATCTCTCAAA
>CAJUWN010000971.1:0-13843 GCA_910589765.1 Avena atlantica
AAATCCAATTGGAACCAAAAAACCGTGGGCAATAACTCATAAAAATGGCCATAAACACGAAAAAGACGAGTTTTTAGGCATAACTCTCAACATGTATCGGGTCTTAAAGTCGTTGTAAATCACCCTAGAACCCCCAAATTGTGGGCAATAGCTCATGAAAACGGCCATAAAACGGAGAACGATGAGTTTCTGGTCATATCTCTCAAACATGTCAGGTTCTTTCGAGACATGCAAATCCGGCTGGAACCCAAAAACTGTGGGAAATAACTCATGAAAATGACCATAAAACACAAAACGACGAGTTTTAGGCATAACTCTCAAACATGTCCGGGTCTTAAGGTTGCTTTAAATAGCCGTAGAAACATAAAACTGTGGGCAATAGCTCATGAAAACGACCATAAAACAAGAAAACGACGAGTTTCTGGTCATATATTTCCAACATGTATCAGGTCGGAAGGTCATTGTAAATCGCCCTAGAACCCCTAAACAGTGGGCACTAGCTCATGAAAACGGCCATAAAACGCGAGAACGGTGAGTTTCTGGTCATATCTCTCACACATGTCAGGGTTCTTTCGAGACATGCAAATCCGGCTGAAACCCAAAAACTGTGGGCAATAACTCATGAAAATGACCATAAAACACGAAAACGACGATTTTTTAGGCATAACTCTCAAATATGTACCGGGTCTTAAGGTTGCTTTAAATAGCCCTAGAACCATAAAACTGTGGGCAATAGCTCATGAAAACGACCATAAAACAAGAAAACAACGAGTTTCTGGTCATATCTTTTCAACATGTATCAGGTCGGAAGGTCACTGTAAATGGCCCTAGAACCCCTAAACTGTGGGCAATAGCTCATGAAAACGGCCATAAAACGCGGAACGGCGAGTTTTCGGGTCATATCTCTCAAAATGTCAGGGTTCTTTCGAGACATGCAAATCGGGCTGAAACACAAAAACTGTGGGCAATAGCTCATGAAAACGACCATAAAACAAGAAAACGACGAGTTTCTGGTCATATATTTCCAACATGTATCAGGTCGGAAGGTCATTGTAAATCGCCCTAGAACCCCTAAACAGTGGGCACTAGCTCATGAAAACGGCCATAAAACGCGAGAACGGTGAGTTTCTGGTCATATCTCTCAAACATGTCAGGGTTCTTTCGAGACATGCAACTCCGGCTGAAACCCAAAAAACTATGGGCAACTCATGAAAAGACCATAAACCACGAAAACGACGAGTTTTTAGCATAACACTCTCAAACATGTATCGGGTCTTAAGGTTGCTTTAAATAGCCCTAGAACCATAAAACGGTGGGCAATAGCTCATGAAAACAGCCCTAAAACGCAAAAACGACGAGTTTCTGGTCATATCTTTCCAACATGTATCAGGTCGGAAGGTCATTGTAAATCGCCCTAGAACCCCTAAACAGTGGGCACTAGCTCATGAAAACGGCCATAAAACGCGAAAACTACGAGTTTTTAGTCATATATCTAAAAATGTAACGGGTTTTACATTCCTTGCAAATCCAATTGGAACCAAAAACCGGGGCAATACTCATAAAATGGCCATAAAAACACGAAAAAGACGAGTTTTTAGGCATAACTCTCAAACATGTATCGGGTCTTAAAGTCGTTGTAAATCACCCTAGAACCCCAAAATTGTGGGCAATAGCTCATGAAAACGGCCATAAAACGGGAGAACGATGAGTTTCTGGTCATATCTCTCAAACATGTCAGGGTTCTTTCGAGACATGCAAATCCGGCTGGAACCCAAAAACTGTGGGCAATAACTCATGAAAATGACCATAAAACACGAAAACGACGAGTTTTTAGGCATAACTCTCAAACATGTACCGGGTCTTAAGGTTGCTTTAAATAGCCGTAGAACATAAAACTGTGGGCAATAGCTCATGAAACGACCATAAAACAAAAAACGACGATTTTTTCTGGTCATATATTTCCAACATGTATCAGGTCGGAAGGTCATTGTAAATCGCCCTAGAACCCCTAAACGTGGGCACTAGCTCATGAAAACGGCCATAAAACGCGAGAACGGTGAGTTTCTGGTCATATCTCTCACACATGTCAGGGTTCTTTCGAGACATGCAAATCCGTGAAACCCAAAAACTGTGGGCAATAACTCATGAAAATGACCATAAAACACGAAAAACGACGAGTTTTTAGGCATAACTCTCAAATATGTCCGGGTCTTAAGGTTGCTTTAAATAGCCCTAGAACCATAAACTGTGGGCAATAGCTCATGAAACGACCATAAAACAAGAAAACAACGAGTTTCTGGTCATATCTTTTCAACATGTATCAGGTCGGAAGGTCACTGTAAATGGCCCTAAAACCCTAAACGGTGGGCAATAGCTCATGAAAACGGCCATAAAACACGAGAACGGGGAGTTCTGGTCATATCTCTCAAAAATGTCAGGGTTCTTTCGAGACATGCAAATCCGGCTGAGACCCAAAAACCGTGGGCAAATACTCATGAAAATGACCATCAACACGAAAACGACAAGTTTTTAGGCATAACTCTCAAAACATATATCGGGTCTTAAGGTTGCTTTAAATAGCCCTAGAACCATAAACGGTGGGCAATAGCTCATGAAAAAGCCCTAAAACGCAAAAACGACGAGTTTCTGTCATATCTTTCCAACATGTATCAGGTCGGAAGGTCATTGTAAATCGCCCTAGAACCCCTAAACAGTGGGCACTAGCTCATGAAAACGGCCATAAAACGCGAAAACTACGAGTTTTTAGTCATATATCTAAAAATGTAACGGGTTTTACATTCCTTGCAAATCCAATTGGAACCAAAAACCGTGGGCAATAACTCATAAAAATGGCCATAAACACGAAAAAGAAGAGTTTTTAGGCATAACTCTCAATATGTATCGGGTCTTAAAGTCGTTGTAAATCACCCTAGAACCCCAAAACTGTGGGCAATAGCTCATGAAAACGGCCATAAAACGGGAGAACGATGAGTTTCTGGTCATATCTCTCAATATGTCAGGGTTCTTTCGAGACATGCAAATCCGGCTGGAACCCAAAAACTGTGGGCAATAACTCATGAAAATGACCATAAAACACGAAAACGACGAGTTTTTAGGCATAACTCTCAAACATGTACCGGGTCTTAAGGTTGCTTTAAATAGCCGTAGAAACATAAAACTGTGGGCAATAGCTCATGAAAACGACCATAAAACAAGAAAACGACGAGTTTCTGGTCATATATTTCCAACATGTATCAGGTCGGAAGGTCATTGTAAATCGCCCTAGAACCCCTAAACAGTGGGCACTAGCTCATGAAAACGGCCATAAAACGCGAGAACGGTGAGTTTCTGGTCATATCTCTCAAACATGTCAGGGTTCTTTCGAGACATGCAACTCCGGCTGAAACCCAAACATGGGCAACTCATGAAAATGACCATAAACCACAAAAACGACGAGTTTTTAGGCATAACTCTCAAACATGTATCGGGTCTTAAGGTTGCTTTAAATAGCCCTAGAACCATAAAACGGTGGGCAATAGCTCATGAAAACAGCCCTAAAACGCAAAAACGACGAGTTCTGGTCATATCTTTCCAACATGTATCAGGTCGGAAGGTCATTGTAAATCGCCCTAGAACCCCTAAACAGTGGGCACTAGCTCATGAAAAGGCCATAAAACGCGAAAACTACGAGTTTTTAGTCATATATCTAAAAATGTAACGGGTTTTACATTCCTTGCAAATCCAATTGGAACCAAAAACCGTGGGCAATACTCATAAAAATGGCCATAAACACGAAAAAAGACGAGTTTTTTAGGCATAACTCTCAAACATGTATCGGGTCTTAAAGTCGTTGTAAATCACCCTAGAACCCCAAATTGTGGGCAATAGCTCATTAAAACGGCCATAAAACGGGAGAACGATGAGTTTCTGGTCATATCTCTCAAACATGTCAGGGTTCTTTCGAGACATGCAAATCCGGCTGGAACCCAAAAACTGTGGGCAATAACTCATGAAAATGACCATAAAACACGAAAACGACGAGTTTTTAGGCATAACTCTCAAATATGTACCGGGTCTTAAGGTTGCTTTAAATAGCCCTAGAACCATAAAACTGTGGGCAATAGCTCATGAAAACGACCATAAAACAAGAAAACAACGAGTTTCTGGTCATATCTTTTCAACATGTATCAGGTCGGAAGGTCACTGTAAATGGCCCTATAACCCCTAAACTGTGGGCAATAGCTCATGAAAACGGCCATAAAACACGAAACGGCGAGTTTCTGGTCATATCTCTCAAAAATGTCAGGGTTCTTTCGAGACATGCAAATCCGGCTGAGACCCAAAAACCGTGGGCAATAACTCATAAAAATGACCATCAGACACGAAAACGACAAGTTTTTTAGGCATAACTCTCAAACATATATCGGGTCTTAAGGTTGCTTTAAATAGCCCTAGAACCATAAAACGGTGGGCAATAGCTCATGAAAACAGCCCTAAAACGCAAAAACGACGAGTTTCTGGTCATATCTTTCCAACATGTATCAGGTCGGAAGGTCATTGTAAATCGCCCTAGAACCCCTAAACAGTGGGCACTAGCTCATGAAAACGGCCATAAAACGCGAAAACGACGAGTTTTTAGTCATATATCTAAAAATGTAACGGGTTTTACATTCCTTGCAAATCCAATTGGAACCAAAAACCGTGGGCAATAACTCATAAAAATGGCCATAAACACGAAAAAGACGAGTTTTTAGGCATAACTCTCAAACATGTATCGGGTCTTAAAGTCGTTGTAAATCACCCTAGAACCCCAAAATTGTGGGCAATAGCTCATGAAAACGGCCATAAAACGGGAGAACGATGAGTTTCTGGTCATATCTCTCAAATATGTCAGGGTTCTTTCGAGACATGCAAATCCGGCTGGAACCCAAAAACTGTGGGCAATAACTCATGAAAATGACCATAAAACACGAAAACGACGAGTTTTTAGGCATAACTCTCAAACATGTACCGGGTCTTAAGGTTGCTTTAAATAGCCGTAGAAACATAAAACTGTGGGCAATAGCTCATGAAAACGACCATAAAACAAGAAAACGACGAGTTTCTGGTCATATATTTCCAACATGTATCAGGTCGGAAGGTCATTGTAAATCGCCCTAGAACCCCTAAACAGTGGGCACTAGCTCATGAAAACGGCCATAAAACGCGAGAACGGTGAGTTTCTGGTCATATCTCTCAAACATGTCAGGGTTCTTTCGAGACATGCAACTCCGGCTGAAACCCAAAAACTATGGGCAACTCATGAAAATGACCATAAACCACGAAAACGACGAGTTTTTAGGCATAACTCTCAAACATGTATCGGGTCTTAAGGTTGCTTTAAATAGCCCTAAACCATAAAACGGTGGGCAATAGCTCATGAAAACAGCCCTAAAACGCAAAAACGACGAGTTTCTGGTCATATCTTTCCAACATGTATCAGGTCGGAAGGTCATTGTAAATCGCCCTAGAACCCCTAAACAGTGGGCACTAGCTCATGAAAACGGCCATAAAACGCGAAAACTACGAGTTTTTAGTCATATATCTAAAAATGTAACGGGTTTTACATTCCTTGCAAATCCAATTGGAACCAAAAACCGTGGGCAATAACTCATAAAAATGGCCATAAACACGAAAAAGACGAGTTTTTAGGCATAACTCTCAAACATGTATCGGGTCTTAAAGTCGTTGTAAATCACCCTAGAACCCCAAAATTGTGGGCAATAGCTCATGAAAACGGCCATAAAACGGGAGAGATGAGTTTTCTGGTCATATCTCTCAAACATGTCAGGGTTCTTTCGAGACATGCAAATCCGGCTGGAACCCAAAAACTGTGGGCAATAACTCATGAAAATGACCATAAAACACGAAACGACGAGTTTTTAGGCATAACTCTCAACATGTACCGGGGTCTTAAGGTTGCTTTAAATAGCCGTAGAACATAAAACTGTGGGCAATAGCTCATGAAAACGACCATAAAACAAGAAAACGACGAGTTTCTGGTCATATATTTCCAACATGTATCAGGTCGGAAGGTCATTGTAAATCGCCCTAGAACCCCTAAACAGTGGCAATAGCTCATGAAAACGGCCATAAAACGCGAGAACGGTGAGTTTCTGGTCATATCTCTCACACATGTCAGGGTTCTTTCGAGACATGCAAATCCGGCTGAAACCCAAAAACTGTGGGCAATAACTCATGAAAATGACCATAAAACACGAAAACGACGAGTTTTTAGCATAAACTCTCAAATATGTACCGGTCTTAAGGTTGCTTTAAATACCCTAGAACCATAAAACTGTGGGCAATAGCTCATGAAAACGACCATAAAACAAGAAAACAACGAGTTTCTGGTCATATCTTTTCAACATGTATCAGGTCGGAAGGTCACTGTAAATGGCCCTAGAACCCCTAAACTGTGGGCAATAGCTCATGAAAACGGCCATAAAACACGAGAACGGCGAGTTTCTGGTCATATCTCTCAAAAATGTCAGGGTTCTTTCGAGACATGCAAATCCGGCTGAGACCCAAAAACCGTGGGCAATAACTCATGAAAATGACCATCAGACACGAAAACGACAAGTTTTTAGGCATAACTCTCAAACATATATCGGGTCTTAAGGTTGCTTTAAATAGCCCTAGAACCATAAAACGGTGGGCAATAGCTCATGAAAACAGCCTAAAACGCAAAAACGACGAGTTTTCTGGTCATATCTTTCCAACATGTATCAGGTCGGAAGGTCATTGTAAATCGCCCTAGAACCCTAAACAGTGGGCACTAGCTCATGAAAACGGCCATAAAACGCGAAAACTACGAGTTTTTAGTCATATATCTAAAAATGTAACGGGTTTTACATTCCTTGCAAATCCAATTGGAACCAAAAACCGTGGGCAATAACTCATAAAAATGGCCATAAACACGAAAAAGACGAGTTTTTAGGCATAACTCTCAAACATGTATCGGGTCTTAAAGTCGTTGTAAATCACCCTAGAACCCCAAAATTGTGGGCAATAGCTCATGAAAACGGCCATAAAACGGGAGAACGATGAGTTTCTGGTCATATCTCTCAAACATGTCAGGGTTCTTTCGAGACATGCAAATCCGGCTGGAACCCAAAAACTGTGGGCAATAACTCATGAAAATGACCATAAAACACGAAAACGACGAGTTTTTAGGCATAACTCTCAAACATGTACCGGGTCTTAAGGTTTGCTTTAAATAGCCGTAGAACATAAAACTGTGGGCAATAGCTCATGAAAACGACCATAAACAAGAAGAAACGACGAGTTTCTGGTCATATATTTCCAACATGTATCAGGTCGGAAAGTCATTGTAAATCGCCCTAGAACCCCTAAACAGTGGGCACTAGCTCATGAAAACGGCCATAAAACGCGAGAACGGTGAGTTTTGGTCATATCTCTCACACATGTCAGGGTTCTTTCGAGACAGGCAAATCCGGCTGAACCCAAAACCGGTGGGCAATAACTCATGAAAATGACCATAAACACGAAAACGACGAGTTTTTAGGCATAACTACTCTCAAATAGGTACCGGGTCTTAAGGTTGCTTTAAATAGCCCTAGAACCATAAAACTGTGGGCAATAGCTCATGAAAACGACCATAAAACAAGAAAACACGAGTTTCTGGTCATATCTTTTCAACATGTATCAGTCGGAAGGTCACTGTAAATGGCCCTATAACCCCTAAACTGTGGGCAATAGCTCATGAAACGGCCATAAAACACGAGAACGGCGAGTTTCTGGTCATATCTCTCAAAATGTCAGGGTTCTTTTCGAGACATGCAAATCCGGCTGAGACCCAAAACCATGGGCAATAACTCATGAAAATGACCATTAGACACGAAAACGACAAGTTTTTAGGCATAACTCTCAAACATGTATCGGGTCTTAAGGTTGCTTTAAATAGCCCTAGAACCATAAAACGGTGGGCAATAGCTCATGAAAACAGCCCTAAAACGCAAAAAATGACGAGTTTCTGGTCATATCTTTCCACATGTATCAGGTCGGAAGGTCATTGTAAATCGCCCTAGAACCCCTAAACAGTGGGCACTAGCTCATGAAAACGGCCATAAAACGCGAAAACTACGAGTTTTTGGTCATATATCTAAAAAAATGTAACGGGTTTTGTTACATTCCTTGCAAATCCAATTGGAACCAAAAACCGTGGGCAATAACTCATAAAAATGGGCCATAAACACGAAAAAGACGAGTTTTTAGGCATAACTCTCAAACATGTATCGGGGTCTTAAAGTCGTTGTAAATCACCCTAGAACCCCAAAATTGTGGGCAATAGCTCATGAAAACGGCCATAAAACGGGAGAACGATGAGTTTCTGGTCATATCTCTCAAACATGTCAGGGTTCTTTCGAGACATGCAAATCCGGCTGGAACCCAAAAACTGTGGGCAATAACTCATGAAAATGACCATAAAACACGAAAACGACGAGTTTTTAGGCATAACTCTCAAACATGTACCGGGTCTTAAGGTTGCTTTAAATAGCCGTAGAAACATAAAACTGTGGGCAATAGCTCATGAAAACGACCATAAAACAAGAAACGACGAGTTTCTGGTCATATATTTCCAACATGTATCAGGTCGGAAGGTCATTGTAAATCGCCCTAGAACCCCTAAACAGTGGGCACTAGCTCATGAAAACGGCCATAAAACGCGAGAACGGTGAGTTTCTGGTCATATCTCTCACACATGTCAGGGTTCTTTCGAGACATGCAAATCCGGCTGAAACCCAAAAACTGTGGGCAATAACTCATGAAAATGACCATAAAACACGAAAACGACGAGTTTTTAGGCATAACTCTCAAATATGTACCGGGTCTTAAGGTTGCTTTAAATAGCCCTAGAACCATAAAATTGTGGGCAATAGCTCATGAAAACGACCATAAAACAAGAAAACAACGAGTTTCTGGTCATATCTTTTCAACATGTATCAGGTCGGAAGGTCACTGTAAATGGCCCTAGAACCCCTAAACTGTGGGCAATAGCTCATGAAACGCCATAAAACACGAGAACGGCGAGTTTCTGGTCATATCTCTCAAAAATGTCAGGGTTCTTTCGAGACATGCAAATCCGGCTGAGACCCAAAAACCGTGGGCAATAACTCATGAAAATGACCATCAGACACGAAAACGACAAGTTTTTAGGCATAACTCTCAAACATATATCGGGTCTTAAGGTTGCTTTAAATAGCCCTAGAACCATAAAACGGTGGGCAATAGCTCATGAAAACAGCCCTAAAACGCAAAAACGACGAGTTTCTGGTCATATCTTTCCAACATGTATCAGGTCGGAAGGTCATTGTAAATCGCCCTAGAACCCCTAAACAGTGGGCACTAGCTCATGAAAACGGCCATAAAACGCGAAAACTACGAGTTTTTAGTCATATATCTAAAAATGTAACGGGTTTTACATTCCTTGCAAATCCAATTGGAACCAAAAACCGTGGCAATAACTCATAAAAATGGCCATAAACACGAAAAAGACGAGTTTTTAGGCATAACTCTCAAACAGGTATCGGGTCTTTAAAGTCGTGTAATCACATACCCTAGAACCCCAAAATTGTGGGCAATAGCTCATGAAACGGCCATAAAACGGGAGAACGATGAGGTTTCTGGTCATATCTCTCAAACATGTCAGGGTTCTTTCGAGACATGCAAATCCGGCTGGAACCCAAAAACTGTGGGCAATAACTCATGAAAATGACCATAAACACGAAAACGACGAGTTTTTAGGCATAACTCTCAAACATGTACCGGACCGGGTCTTAAGGTTGCTTTAAATAGCCGTAGAAACATAAAACTGTGGGCAATAGCTCATGAAAACGACCATAAAACAAGAAAACGACGAGTTTCTGGTCATATATTTCCAACATGTATCAGGTCGGAAGGTCATTGTAAATCGCCCTAGAACCCCTAAACAGTGGGCACTAGCTCATGAAAACGGCCATAAAACGCGAGAACGGTGAGTTTTTGGTCATATCTCTCACACATGTCAGGGTTCTTTCGAGACAGGCAAATCCGGCTGAAAACCCAAAAACTGTGGGCAATAACTCATGAAAAACCATAAAACACGAAACGACGAGTTTTTAGGCATAACTCTCAAATATGTACCGGGTCTTAAGGTTGCTTTAAATAGCCCTAGAACCATAAAACTGTGGGCAATAGCTCATGAAAACGACCATAAAACAAGAACAACGAGTTTCTGGTCATATCTTTTCAACATGTATCAGGTCGGAAGTCACTGTAAATGGCCCTATAACCCCTAAACTGTGGGCAATAGCTCATGAAAACGGCCATAAAACACGAGAACGGCGAGTTCTTGGTCATATCTCTCAAAAATGTCAGGGTTCTTTTCGAGACATGCAAAATCCGGCTGAGACCCAAAAACCATGGGCAATAACTCATGAAATGACCATCAGAACACGAAAACGACAAGTTTTTAGGCATACTCTCAAACATGTATCGGGTCTTAAGTTGCTTTAAATAGCCTAGAACCAAAAACGGTGGGCAATAGCTCATGAAAACAGCCCTAAAACGCAAAAATGACGAGTTTCTGGTCATATCTTTCCAACATGTATCAGGTCGGAAGGTCATTGTAAATCGCCCTAGAACCCCCTAAACAGTGGGCACTAGCTCATGAAAGGCCATAAAACGCGAAAACTACGAGTTTTTAGTCATATATCTAAAAATGTAACGGGTTTTACATTCCTTGCAAATCCAATTGGAACCAAAAACCGTGGGCAATAACTCATAAAAATGGCCATAAACACGAAAAAGACGAGTTTTTAGGCATAACTCTCAAACATGTATCGGGTCTTAAAGTCCTTGTAAATCACCCTAGAACCCCAAAATTGTGGGCAATAGCTCATGAAAACGGCCATAAAACGCGAGAACGATGAGTTTCTGGTCATATATCTCAAACATGTCAAGGTTCTTTCGAGACATGCAAATCCGGCTGAAACCCAAAAACTGTGGGCAATAACTCATGAAAATGACCATAAAACACGGAAACGACGAGTTTTTAGGCATAACTCTCAAATATGTACCGGGTCTTAAGGTTGCTTTAAATAGCCCTAGAACCATAAAAATGTGGGCAATAGCTCATGAAAACGACTAAAACAAGAAAACAACGAGTTTCTGGTCATATCTTTTCAACATGTATCAGGTCGGAAGGTCACTGTAAATGACCCTAGAACCCCTAAACTGTGGGCACTAGCTCATGAAAACGGCCATAAAACGCGAGAACGGTGAGTTTCTGGTCATATCTCTCACACATGTCAGGGTTCTTTCGAGACATGCAAATCCGGCTGAAACCCAAAAACTATGGGCAACTCATGAAAATGACCATAAAACACGAAAACGACGAGTTTTTAGGCATAACTCTCAAACATGTATCTGGTCTTAGGTTTCTTTAAATAGCCCTAGAACCATAAAACTTGGGCAGTAGCTCATGAAAACGGCAATAAAACGCGAAAACGACGAGTTCTGGTCATATCTTTTCCAACATGTATAAGGTCGGAAGGTCATTCTAAATCTCCCTAGAACCCCTAAACAGTGGGCAGTAGCTCATGGAAATGGCCATTAACCACGAAAACTACGAGATTTTAGTCAGATATCTCAAATTGTAACGGGTCTTACATGCCTTGAAAATCCAATTGGAACCAAAAACCGTGGGCAATAACTCATAAAAATGGCCATAAACACGAAAAAGACGAGTTTTTAGGCATAACTCTCAAACATGTATCGGGTCTTAAAGTCGTTGTAAATCGCCCTAGAACCCCAAAACTGTGGGCAATAGCTCATGAAAAACGGCCATAAACGCAAGAACGGAGAGTTTGTGGTCATATCTCTCAAACATGTCAGGGTTCTTTCGACCACATGCAAATCCGGCTGAAACCCAAAAACTGTGGGCAATACTCATGAAAATGACCATAAAACACGAAAAAGACGAGTTTTTAGGCATAACTCTCAAATATGTACCGTCTTAGGTTAAATAGCCCTAGAACCATAAAATTGTGGGCATAGCTCATGAAAACGACCATAAAACAAGAAAACGACGAGTTTTCTGGTCATATCTTTCCAACATGTATCAGGTCGGAAGGTCACTGTAAATCGCCCTAGAACCCCTAAACTGTGGGCAATAGCTCATGAAAACGGCCATAAAACGCGAGAACGGCGAGTTTCTGGTCATATCTCTCAAAAATGTCAGGGTTCTTTCGAGACATGCAAATCCGGTCCGGCGGAACCCAAAAACTGTGGGCAATAGCTCAGAAAACGACCATAAAACAAGAAAACGACGAGTTTCTGGTCATATATTTCCAACATGTATCAGGTCGGAAGGTCATTGTAAATCGCCCTAGAACCCCTAAACAGTGGGCACTAGCTCATGAAAACGGCCATAAAACGCGAGAACGGTGAGTTTCTGGTCATATCTCTCAAACATGTCAGGTTCTTTCGAGACATGCAAATCCGGCTGAAACCACAAAACTATGGCAATCCATGAAAATGACCATAAACCACGAAAACGACGAGTTTTTAGGCATAACTCTCAAACATGTATCCGGTCTTAAGGTTGCTTTAAATAGCCCTAGAACCATAAAACTGTGGGCAATAGCTCATGAAAACGGTATAAAACGCGAAAACGACGAGTTTCTGGTCATATCTTTCCAACATGTATCAGGTCGGAAGGTCATTGTAAATCGCCCTAGAACCCCTAAACAGTGGGCAGTAGCTCATGAAAATAGCCATAAAAAACGAAAACTACGAGTTTTTAGTCATATATCTCAAAAATGTAACGGGTCTTACATGCCTTGAAAATCCAATTGGAACCAAAAAACCGTGGCCAATAACTCATAAAAATGGCCATAAACACGAAAAAGACGAGTTTTTAGGCATAACTCTCAAACATGTATTGGGTCTTAAAGTCGTTGTAAATCGCCCTAGAACCCCAAAACTGTGGGCAATAGCTCATGAAAACGGCCATAAAACGCGAGAACGGAGAGTTTCTGGTCATATCTCTCCAACATGTCAGGGTTCTTTCGAGACATGCAAATCCGGCTGAAACCCAAAAACTGTGGGCAATAACTCATGAAAATGACCATAAAACACGAACCGACGAGTTTTTTAGGCATAACTCTCAAACATGTACCGGGTCTTAAGGTTGCTTTAAATAGCCCTAGAAACATAAAACTGTGGGCAATAGCTCATGAAAACGACCATAAAACAAGAAAACGACGAGTTTCTGGTCATATATTTCCAACATGTATCAGGTCGGAAGGTCATTGTAAAATCGCCCTAGAACCCCTAAACAGTGGGCACTAGCTCATGAAACGGCCATAAAACGCGAGAACGGTGAGTTCTGGTCATGATCTCTCCACATGTCAGGGTTCTTTCGAGACATGCAATCCGGCTGAAACCCAAAAACTGTGGGCAATAACTCATGAAAATGACCATAAAACACGAAAACGACGAGTTTTTAAGCATAACTCTCAAATATGTACCGGGTCTTAAGGTTGCTTTAAATAGCCCTAGAACCATAAAAACTGTGGCAATAGCTCATGAAAACGACCATAAAACAAGAAAACAACGAGTTTTCTGGTCATATCTTTTCAACATGTATCAGGTCGGAAGGTCACTGTAAATGGCCCTAGAAACCCTAAACTGTGGGCAATAGCTCATGAAAACGGCCATAAAACACGAGAACGGTGAGTTTCTGGTCATATCTCTCAAAAATGTCAGGGTTTCTTTCGAGACATGCAAATCCGGCTGA